>VOQJ01003072.1:19813-46237 GCA_015052665.1 Apistogramma diplotaenia
AAAAAAAAAAAAAAAGTCTGACGTTAATTAATGATCGTTCCCAGACAATTTGACTGAATCAGATTTTTAGCTGATGGCACTTGGATGATTCATATGCTTGCATTTCATGCAAGCTTCTGGTGTTCCTCCAAAGACTAAAATCTATCTTTTAGTCCTGGTTTGTTGATTTCAGTGACTATGCACTAACGTTTTTTGGTATTTATGCAATTCCATCTTCATTACATTTGTTGGTGTGATTTTATACATGAGGTGAAGATCTCTATGCACCATTGATAGGTGTGCATCACCTACGCTATATGTATGAAACTTGACGAGCTCGTGTCAAAGAATGTAGTCTCTACTTGCAAGGTGCTCTTTGTCAACCCTGGTGCTCTGCTGGTGAGCTGTGAGCTGAGGCCAAAACCCGACATGTAATCGTTAATCGCATTTCCTACATGTCCTAATTTAGATTTTTTTTTTTTGTCTTTTTCAAATAGTCTTCATTTACACACTTTGTGCATGCTCAAAGTATAGAGCAGGAATGAGTTGTGAGGCTTGCTCACATGCTAAACTAACTAGGGAGAAAAACTATGATGGCAGTTCATTATGAGCAGCTTTAGATGGGAACACTGAGCATGTAATGAGATCAGTGTATGTTTTCAGAGCATCAAAATTTGCCATTAAAAAGGGCAAAAGTGGTAAAAAAAAAATTGCAGATCACCCAGCTACAATCCCTCCATTTGTCCGTCTCTATAAAATGCACCAAGTCTGTCCACCTCATGTTACATTGTTCATATTTTTTGGGAATTTGACTGGAAATCCCTGCTACGAGCCTCTCCTGTCATATTCGATTTGATACGCTGAGTTGATGCTGTAAACATTCCTCTTCTTTTTTTTTTTTTGGTTTTGTATTTGTCTTTTGATCTCTTGTATGTTCTGTTGCCAACTGAATGCATATTACTAATCGCCGTTCTCTCTTGTCTAAAGCAATCTTTTGTTATGACATTTTGTTTATTTCTCGTGATGGGGGGGAGAGGGGGGGGTTCCCCTTTTTTCTTTACTTCTTTTTCTTTTTAATTCATGAACACATGACTGATGCATTCAGTGACACTGTCTTGTGTAGGATGTGTGGACACTAGTCACTCCCGGGCATCAGGTTAGTTAGACTTGCATTTTCATGCCAAATGTGGGGTATTTTTCATATTTTGTTTGTGAAGCTTTGTTAAAGGATTTGGTGTTGTGCTGACACATGTTAAGCCACAGCTTGAGTTTAGTCTGCGGCTTGTTATTAGTCAGAAAAACACTTTTACCCCCCAAATGTTTCTGTACATTGTGTTGCAGCACTGCTGTCTTTTGGTGGTATTTGACATATTTGATATGAAGCACTTGCTGTTCTTTACTGCCTGAATCAGCTTTGAGGAAGGGTTTTGTTTTGTTTTGTTTTTTTCTCTAAGCTCTTTGCCGTGACAGTTGAAAAAATTTCATTTGTCTTGCTTTTTTTTTCTTTTTTTTGTGACACGCCTTTTATATTGTGATTTTAAGTTTTGGAGTTCTCCATCAGTCCAGGTCGATGAGAAGCTGTTATATTTTGTTTATAAAAAAAACTTGGGTAAACAGGCCTTTGTAAAGACGAAAAAAATAAAAATTTGTACTTTTTTATTACACTCCCTCTGTTTTGTCAACTTTAATTATACGCGTGACTCTTTCTGTCCACCAGGTGGTGATGGTGAGTGCACATAAATGTGTGCCCTGCAGCCAACTGATATAAAAATTCCTAAAATAGTTCACAGTAATGTGATATTCATGCAGAGCACTACATGTTGATGCTTTTTGAGTGAAACAAATCAACAAGCTACAATATGTTTTTAATCGTTGTTATGATTAAATTAACAACTGTTAATTTTGAAAAACTGGCTACGTGAGCGTAATATTGTAATGCTTTGTATTCACAAGTATTCTCCTAAATACGTTTCTACTGCAGGTCTATATTTAGTCACTAATCATGGATTAAAGTATTAAGAATATTTTGACGGGGAAGGGGTCCTTCCGGACTATCGCTAGTGCTAATGACGGCGCTAGCTAGCAACCTGCGGTCATAGCGATCTGAAGAAGAGAAAAAACAGCTGAAATTCTGAACAGTAAACTCACCAAAACGGTAGAGAGGACAGCGGCAGAGGAAACACGTGTCAGCGACAATCCACATCTGTCACAGCAATGAGAGGTGAGGGGTTTTTTTCTAACTCCTGAGCCCCACTCCATTCCAGTAGGTGGCGTTAAAGCAGCACTAAGCTGGTTTCTTGGTTAAACCCACAAGAAGAAGAAGAAGCCGGAGCACTGTAAAGTAGCTAAACTACGTTTAATAGATCGAATTTTATTTATTTATTTATTTTTACCGATATCCGATGCCGTAATTTAGGTCAGAAGCGGACCGATAATCGAAATGGCGCATCCCTAATAATTAGGGCTGGATCAGGTGACCCTAAACTCCTGCTGGAGGAGTGGGGGGGCGGGGGGTGTCTGTCTGGATGTTTCTTCCTGTTAAAAAGGAGTTTTTCCCTCCCACTGTAGCCAAGTTTTGGAGTTTTGGAAGAGGTTGTTTTGATTGTTCGGTTTTCTGTAATTATTGTATGGTCTCTACCTTACAATATAAAGCACTTTAAGGTGACTGTTGTGAATTGGTGCTATATAAATTAAATTGTTCAACTGCTGTTAATGCAAAATTCTAATAAGCCAATGACATGGCAGCTACTCAACTGTATGTAGATATGGTCATGACAACCGTGTATGCATGCAATTTTAACATTAAGCTTGAGTGTCAGGACAGGGAGGGGGGCTTTAAGTTACTTTTAAAGTGGCATAGTTCTTGGTGCCAGACGGGCTGGTCTGAATATTTCAGAAACTGTTGATCTACTGGGATTTTCCCATGCAACCATCTCCAAAGGGGAGAAAATCCAATGAGCAGCAGTTTTCTGGAAGAATAATCCTTGTTGACATCAGAGGTCAGAGGAGAATGGCCAAATTTTCTAGATGAAGGCACCAGTAGCTCACATAACCACTCATTATAACCAAGTTATGCCGAAGAGCATCTCTGAACGCAAAACAAATTGATCTTTGAAGTTGATGGGCTACACCAGCAGAAGACCACAACTAAGAACAGAAAACTGAGGCTACAATTCACACAGGCTCACCAAAATTGGGTAATAGAAGACTGGAAAAAGGTAGCCTGTTCTGATCTGTCTCAGTTTCTGATGCATCATTCAGATGATGAGGTCAGAATTTGGGGTAAACAGCATGAACGCATGAATTCATCCTGCCTTTCATCAACTGTTCAGGCTGGTGGTGATGTAATGGTGTGGGTGAGATTTTCTTGGCACTCTTTGAACTCGTATCAAATGAGTATCATCAAGGCTACAACCCACTTCAGTGTTGATGCTGACCCTGTCCATCCCTTTATGACCACAGAGTATCGATCTTCTGATTACTGCTTCCAGCAGGATAACGTGTCCTGTCACATGACAGCAAGCTCACTGTATTCAAATGGCCTCAACAGTCACCTGATCGCAATCCAATAAAGCACCCTCGGGATGTGTGTATGATGCTATAATGTCAATATGAACCAAAATCTCTGAAGAATGTTTCAAGCACCTTGGTGAATCTATGCCACAAGGAATGAAGGCAGTTCTGAAGGTTAAAGGGGGGGGTTTAACCCAGTATTAGCAATCCATTCAGAAGTTTTATTCTGGACTAATACAACAAATGAATGTTATTATTGCTGTGCAGTAAGTAATGGATTAAACCGTGCCTCATCACAATGTAAAGCTTCTGATTTCTCTTTGCCAAGATCCTTGTAAACAATCTTTAAACCAGAGCACGGCGTGATCGTTTAGTCTCTCCCTCTTCTCTCAGCATTCCCGATTTGAACCAGCAGCTGCTCTGACACACAATGGCTGACAAGGGTGCAGCTGCTGTGCTCCACCTCCACTGGCATGCCCTCTGACCTTCAGCTAGAGCAGTATATATAGTCAGGGTAGATGAGCAGCAGGTCCCTGGCAGCCAAAATGAAGTCTCTGGTGTCTGTGTGCTGCTTGCTGTCTCTTCTGGCCCTGTCTACTGCAGGTACGGTGAAGGACTGAAGCTGGGCTTTTTGGTGAAATGTTTGAAGATTTGTAGAACTGTTTGCTGGACGCATTCACAGAGTAATTCAAGCATGTGTGATGTGTGAAATGGACATGCTGAGCCACTGCAGTTAAATGGCTGCGTTTATATTTTGCCTATGCTTTTAGACATGCTGGTTTTTGCGCATTGTGCTGAAAGTTGAAATGACAATGAACAATGACTAGACAGTTGAAATATGCATTTTTATTTATTTAGTAACTAAATATTACTTGAGATTTCTGCCAGGAAAATGTAATGGGATCATTGCCAGCTGAACGCATCCTCAGGTTTGTGTCTTTTCAATATGCAGCAATGTAACGAGAGTTCTGGTTTTCATTTTTAGCCGTGCCACAGCCATCACAGTGTACAAAAACTCACATGACAAGAAAGGTTATCTCTGTTGCCATGGTGCAGCGCAGGATTTTTGGTTGTGTGAGTGGAAATGTCAGGGCTGAGGTGTGACTCCAGCTGATGGAAACCGTCCTGCCTGCTGTTTATTCTCCGTGCCCTCCAGAGGAACACAGTGACAGCACTGAGAGAAACTTGGATGCTCTCCAAAGAATCACATAGTAATCACAAGTAAATGCAGCGATTGCAATTGCAAATACAAAATGATATAATCGATGCTGTATTAACAGCACCAGGTGGTGCTCAAGTAAGGATTTAGGCATTTTACAGTTAGTTGATATTTTACTTGCTCGCCGTTCAGATATAGCCATGACACATTCACTGGGGAGCATTTGTTACTGAGGTTGTTTCCACGAGTTGACGTGGCTATTAATTGATTTCTTTATTAAAGTTAAGACCGAGAGTATTTTGGTCTGTCCTTGCAATGCGTCGTTCGGCTCCTTCGAGCTGCTGTAGTCAGGTGTCGTGAAGTTGTCACCAGATACTGTGGTCACCAGTGACAGAGATTGATATATATCTCTTTAAGGCTTTCAATAATGCGCACATATTTGCACTGTGTATACATTCACATACAATGACTTGCTCAGGTATATTACAAATGAGTATAAATAGTCAGTACTTCATTTAATGTCTCAATAAAGCTTTGGCGCTGCCACTCTACAAAGCTGCTAATCTGTCAGCACTGTCCAGTCAGGATGTTCCTTCTAAAACAGGCACGAGAAGCTCAGCACAGGGAATATAGGACATGAGCGCCGAAGCCCAGCAGCTGGGCTGTTTAAAATTACATAATGAAATAGTATTAAAAGCTGAGGTGAATGGAAATAAACTGAAGTAGTGACAGAACTGCTAACAGAAAACACGTCGCTTTTGGAGGGCTAAATGACTGTATTTAATTAACTAAACATTATGTTGAATATTTTTAAGTCTATGAATTTAGGGGTGCACGAATTCACATAACACCGCGTTCGCTGCTATCGCTCTGTCTTTCATATTTGATGCAGGAGTAAATAAGAACAAGAAAAACCAGTAATGGCCCAAAATGTCACAGTCTGTTCATCCACTTCTTTATCTCGACCTCAGTATTGATAGATTTATTGTTCTTTGAAAAGAGGCACGTGCAGTTGCACACTGTTGCGGCGACTGCGAGCAACAGTGCAGCAGAGATGCAGGCCTGCCTCATGACAATCACATGGAGGAGAAGAGCGTCACACTTCCTGAAAATAGAAGTGGAATTATCCCGCCTTCTTTTCACCCTCTGACTCATTGTGTCACTATTTCTGTCTCAAAGATGTACCATCCAGCACCCAGGCACCTGTCCCACTCTATCCCCACCTCACTGCTCTCTACCCAGGCTCCACTGCTGGGACTGAGAGGCCATCAGAGAGCCACATTACATTTTTGATTTTGATAGCTCCCGTGTACTTGAAACATTGATACTGCCGAGGCATACCTGCAATCACACTTTGTGAGGCTGCACCTAAACTAAATATGAAATATGAATGTCATTATACTAATATACTAACACTAATAAAGATAAAATGTTCACTATAATCACTTTTTGTTCAGCATGTTAGCTTAATAAGTTTCAATTCAATTTTATTGATATAGCACCAAAAGGCGCGTTATATTGTAAGGTAGAGACTCTTAAATTATTACAGAGAAAACTATGAGCTTTATCAAAAAGGAAAGTCTCTGTCCCCCAAATCCAAACTGGGAGCTGGTTCCACAGAAAAGAGGGCCTTGAAAGCTGAAGTCTCTGCCTCCCATTCTACTCTTAAGTATCCTAGCAACCACAAGTAAGCCAGCAGACTGATATGAGTGCCTGATCCAGCTCTTGATCATCGAGCCTGGTGTCAGAAACTCATAATGGTGACAGCTAAAATGCTCTGATTGAGGCCTCATTACAGGGCTCCACAAAACCATGTGTAACATTACAGTTGCTACATCCATCTAACATGTACTGTACTGTGGACCAGCAGCAGCAGACCTCCATTACCATTCTAACAGCTATGTTTCTATTGTTGTAAAAATCTGAAAAACACTTTCTTAATGATTTTCATATTGGCGTGCTATGTCTCTGAAGCCCCACTGAATTATTTTCACGCCTATTATGTCTCACATATTTTTTTCCTTCCCCGCTGGCACATCATTTTCATCTTCCTAATTATGTTAGCTATAATTTAATTTGGCCACTGCCGGCGACTAGCACAGCAGAAAATGATATCCCTGCTTGAGATGATCTTGAGACCAACAATTTGGAGAAAAGCCTGTACATGAAATTCAGCGACTATCACTGCAGTGGTTGTGAGTTTACATACACGTGAATCTATTTTATATAACATAACTGGTGTCTGAATCAAAAGTGACCTTGCTATGAAATGTCACAACTCTGGAAACCCATATTCACTAACTAAGTTCAGGATTGCAGCTCCTGTTGGAATGCAGTCGATGCTGTAACACTTTGTCTGTGGACAGCATCCAAACCTCCCTTGTGGCTTGATCAGAATCTCCAAACCAAACACCCTCCTCACTTTACCTCTCACTAATCCCCTTCTCTTTGATTCACTCAATTGCTGACACCTATGGTACACTAAAGTCTGGCCAAGATGTGCTTTATGAGCCCGATTACACCCAAAATTCCAGAGGCTGTACAGTACAAGCATGCCTTTACCTCCTCCAATAACGGCAAGGAAGCAGCGTCGCAGCTGATCGCTGTCTCTATCATGCTAACCAAATTGCACTGATGAAGCTTGATAAATGCCACCAGACCATAATTCTTTGTGTCCTTTTGTGTGTTAGAGTTGAGGATTGGACAGTTTAGCCAGGTAGTAGGCCATACATTGCCACTGTGATCAGTGATGGCTCGGGGAAATACTGAAAATCTGTTGTTTTCACTTCTATGAAGCGAGTTCCAGCCCACAGTGTACTGGCCACTGGCTTTACTCAGCTGATGTGAGGTGTGTGATTTGGTGCCTTAAAGGAAAGAACGAAAGCATCAGTCGAAGCTCAAAATCCAAATATATCTGACTAAGAAGCAGCTCATTTTGGTTTCACAACTTTGGTGGCTTCCAGGCTTTATGCTGTTACTCCAAAACTGCTTTCACTTGTACTGTTCCTGCTTTGACAAGTCAAATTTTCCTTTGGGAAAAACTCTACAGGAATAGCGTAAAATCTGCAACACATGAATCATCTTTGATGGTTTCCTTTGTTTTGCTGCATCAAGATTGGCTAGTTCCAAACCTCTGAATCAGCGCCCATGTCTAAGATTAGTTCAGCAAAGAGAATCCAGATGCTCATTCAGTCGAACAATTGGGTTGCTTCCATTTAGTGACTGTGGACAAAGAGCAGTGTGGGTGTCGACAACTTTTTGTTTTAAAGGTGAATGGGTACGTTTACTAAGCACATAAATGGGCTGGTTCTTATATTGCGATTCTCTACTCAAAGCCATTTATACAATATGGTCTCATTCACCTGCATTCAATCAAGCACTTTCTTTTCTGCAGCTGAGTGCTTTCTATCTAACGTTCACACACAGATGAACGCATCAGAGAGCAGCTCGCAGTTCAGCATTTGCCCAAGGACACTTGCAGACTGGAGCAGCCAACAATCAAACCACCTTTCAATTAATAGATGACCTGCTCGACCTCCTTAGCTAGCTACAGCCACTCCATGTCACACAACAAATCCTGCACTCTATTAAGAGCAATAATTTTCTGTCCAGGGGATAAAATGTGCAATTTTTTAAATAGATTTTGATGTACTGAAAACAGAAATGACAAATGGAACAGTTTTCTTGGTTACCATTTCCATGATATATAACATTTACAGTGTTTAGATAGAGTTTTAAGTTTACCCAACAAACATGTCCCTTTGGGGCCCGGGTGGGGTCACTGAAATGGGCAGAACCACACAGCCCATCATAGGTCACAGTGTCAGTGTGTAGGACACATCTAGGCACTGCACTGTGGGGCACAGTCGTCCCATTTCCCTATTTGGTGTGCCAAATTATGTACCAGCAAATTATGACCATTGAGTTGGTGAACAGTGGGACTGTGTGGGCAAGGTACATCTACACTTATGTCACATGTGTCCCAAGTGGATGATCCCCCCCATATTTGGGTTTTCTGTAGGCAAGCCCACTACAATGCCACAGATACCCACTGTAGACCTGGACGGGCATGTTTGCTGGGTATGTCTGTTTATGGTCACATTATATGATAATATTTCTTCATTATATAACCATTTAAAAATCACAATAAGATCTATATAGTGTAGGAGGATTGTATTATCCCCTTTGCAATTTATTTAGAGCTCCATCTGCCAGGCCAGGTCAAGATGTTGTGTTTAGGTGGAATGTTGTTCTTTCACTAGTTGCTCATTTTTATTATGACACATAGATGTGTTGCTGGTTTGCTTTAAAAAAACATGAAACTTTTATTTGCAGCATTTCAAATCCAAAAGTCAGAGTAGAGGTCAAAATGTCAATTTGAGGTAATTTCATGGATCCATCCATCCATTTTCTTCCTGAGATAAAATCATAAGATATTCAATTTGACAGTTTCATTTCATACTTAATACAATTTGTTTATACAAGCCTAATTTTTGCTGAAATTCAGGGGTCAAAATGTATTTGAACTGACCTTGTAAGATACCGTGAAAACTAGACCCAACCAACAATTAAAGGCATCATTTTCATTTTGCCAGTCTCATTTGAACACGTGCATTTTAGAAGCATTTTGGCTGCAGTGCAGTGTAATAAAATGATGACAAATGACTTATCAGTGTAGGACAATCTAATGCCCATGACAGCTGCCTGTGGCTATTAGCCTTCAATTACACTAACCCCATCTTGTAACATGAACTGTAGACATCTATTTAACTCTCTTATATCACACTTTGTACCACGGAGCATTCCTCCTCACAGGCAGTTAAAATTAAACAGAGGTCATGGCCTTGTGCTCTTTGGTCACCATGGTAGTGAAACATATCTACTGCACATGTATGTAGCGTAGCATAGCAGGAGAACCCTGCTTATAGGTATGATTCTTTAGAAGCCACAGTGACTGTAACCAGCTGTATGATGCTGAATCACCCTCCCCACAGGGTTTGAAGATCATATTTTACAGTTTTACATTCAGTGCTAGTTAAGCGATGTTACTAAATTATGTTTTCTTTGTTAATAAAAGGATACATTTTGTTTGAAATTCAAAAAATAGGGGAACTTATTACTCATTCGCCCTCTAGGTGTATGTTTGTTTGTTTGTGTTAAAGCCAGAAATGTCATATTAATTAAACCAACACAACTGTAATAAATTTGAACTCTGACATAAATTGATTTCTGTTTTGGGGTTCTCTACCACTGTCCACTGTTTGCAGCCTTAAATAGTCCATTCCTCAGTACCACCATTCAAGGACCTGAAATCTGAGTCTGAAATCCAGGAGGTGATGAACACGTGATCTGTTCTGTTCAAGCATAGTGACTAAGTGCAGGTCAAATGCTGATGTAGCAGACAAAGGTGACTTGTCTGTAGTAAGTAAATTACATAACAGTGATTTTTATCTCTAAAGTGTTAAATCTTATTGCATTCTATTGCATCTGTTTGATGTTTTTGGTGACATTTAGCTTCACCCACTTGAACATTAGCACGCAGAGTCTGCCTTGACTTCAGAAATAATTGTGTCCTGATGTAAAATTGAAAAAGAAGAGCCACATTATGTGAAGAAGCTAAAATGTCTTTCACCCTCTTGTTAGATCTCCTGCCAGACTCACCTGTCCAAGATGAGGAGCCTCTGATGCGTCTGCAGCTCCAGCAGCCGGAGGGAGACCTCTTTTCCTGTGGGTGTGACACAGCAGAGGATCACGCCAGCCAGAGCTCCTCAAACGACACCCCTGCCCCAGAGAGGGCCGTGTGCCAGCCCTGTAAGCCCCCATCAACTCCAGATACTGACAAAGACCCATCCTCCTCATCCTCCTCGGAGCATGACGAGGAAGCACCTGAAGATGATTCTTCTGCTGAGGTGGTAGCAAGTGAAGTAGAAGAACAGGAAGAGGTGGTAAAGGAGGAAGAAGTGACATCAGAAGAAGGGGCAGTTAAAGAAATGACGTTGGAATCAGAAGATGAGGATACACAGGAAGAAAAAGAGGCAGCATCTGAGGAAAACAAAGCAGTGGAAACTGTCCTGCAAGAGGATACAGATGCTGAGGATGCAGCTGTGGAGGAGGAGGAGGAGGTCAAACCATCGGCTCTTCCTGAAACCAATGCTGAACCTGAAGAAACAGAGCCAGTGACAGAAGATACTTCAGAGACTGAAGCGGAACCAGAAGCTACTGCAGAGGTTGGAGTGATTTTAGAAACACAACCAGAGCCAGGAGTCACTCAACAGGTGGAGCCAGAAGCTGTTGTGGAGGAGGTCACACCACAACCTGCAGCAGTGGATGATGTAACAGAGGAACTTACAGCAGAGGCAGAGGAGGCGGTGACTTCAGTGGAACCTGGACAGTCTCAACCCAAAGGTACAAAAACATAATGCCACTCAGATTTGTATGTCGAATTTATATGTTTAACTTTTACATAAAGACTACTTATGTTCCTTTCATGTGACGGTGGAGCAGAGCCAAGTGACTTTAATCTTTTTAGCTGAAACGAGCGCTAAATGTCTTCTCTTCATTCTGAGCTACAAGTGCACTCTGAGGGATCCTGTTACAGTAAATCTGTCCCCATCCAGATGGTGCTTCTGTAATTAAGGAGGCATGTCATTATCTGATATCCGGGTGTTGACACCTTCTATAAAAGAGGATGGCAAATGTCCTAAAGAGATTGCAATCTTTTACTCTGATCCCACTGCATTAAATTTTTCATTCATCATGCCTGATGGGGCGTGTGCTGTTGTCTCTTTTTAATAACAAGAAGACAAAGAACTCTGTTTGCAGACTTTGTGGTAAGCTGATCTGCTAACCATCATCTGGCTGCAGCTTCTTAGCTTTCAGACCTTCAACAGTATATAAAGGATAACTATAATCACAGTGGTATCAGCCATTGGTTTGTGGAGTAATACTTTGAGTATTTCAGTATCAAAAGTGGCCATAGGGTGGAGTGCTGAGTTATGAACAAGACTGAGTAGAGGTTTCTCGTGTAACATCATGCACACAATGCTCAAGAGTTTTCATCATTTTCCCCCTCTTGACCAGTGGCTACCTGATGATCATGAACCAGTCTCATGGCCTGTGTGACTCTGTGGGCCTTATTCACTTGATCCTAAAGCATCCTACATCCAAAATGCTGCACACGTTACCCTCACATGCTTAGCAGTCAGACTCTGCGGGTTGCGAGCCGCACAGCAAGCCAGTCAGATAATTACTTTAAAAATGCTTTCAAAGATTCTGGCTTCAGCCGCCTATGTCAGCATCCACCTGTCAGTCAAAGCTGCCAGTTGCACCAGTGTGCTGGTTTAGCTCGCTGGGTAGAGCGGCAGACACACAGGCTTGCATTTGAATGCACCCTGAGGCCATTTGCCGCATGCGTTCCCCAGGTCTTTCGCCCAGCTTTCTTGTCTTCTCTCCACTGTTCTATTGCAATAAAGGCTAAAAAGCTCAAAATCTGTATTTGAAAAAAAAATAGAAGAGAAAAAAATTAATGAATAATCCCCCTTACAGTTATTATGGAGGGGTAAATTGTCTATTTGCAGTTGTAAATGTGTAAATGTGTTCATTTCATTGCTGAAGTTGGCCCTTTTTTTAACTCACTAACTCGAGTCGCCGCTCAGGGAACTGCCATTTTTGGCACTCGCGCTGTTTTTCAGCTTTGAAGGTTGTCTCTCGGTACAGGCATCAGTGTGACATGCCTTCTGATTTTCTCATCTAGCTTTTGGCAAGAAAAAAAAAAAACATAAATGCCAAGATGTCAAATTAGTCCCTTAATTTGGAAAAGCCCGTCTCTGGAACATTTAGTGCTTACCCTTTGAAAATGTTTGGTAGCGCTCAGAGACAAGAATCCATCAATAAATTACTTAAACATATCACAAAAAAACAACCCAAGCTTGAGGGGATCGCAGGATTTTTCAGAGACATGGCAACGTGCAGTTTGCTTATTAGGTGGCTTCTTTAAAAAGTGCGACAAATTTAGTAAAGCAATCGTGTTCAATGTATAAACCTTGTATAACGTGTGCCTTATGATGAAAATTCAGTCTGGGATATTTGTGTCATTGGGCATTTAACTGAGATTTGTCATGAAATGACAGAAAAGGTCTTATCTTCTTCTCCTTCTCTCATTTTTTCATGCACAGAATGTGACGCTGTGTGTAGCTGAGGAAGTAGCTGGTTGAGTAGAGTAGCAGTAGAAAGGAATAGATGGGTAGATGAACAACAGCATGATACATTTATTTTAGTTCTTTGCTGCATGTGTCTTTGACAACTGTAATGGGTAAGAATATAGAGTTCATTTCACAGATAAAATGTAATTACTTACTGTTACTGTGTACCTGTTTTTACGTAGTAGTTCCCTGCAGCCACAGGTAACAGGTAATAGTATCTGCTGACCTAAACAGTTGGCTTACAGGTAATTCTTCCAATTAAAAGGCACATAAGGGACTGGGAGTAGGAGGGAGAGGGTTCATCACTGAAAGGACTCCTTGGACTAGCATTACCATGGGCCCCTGAGCAAGGTCCTTACCTCCTGGTTGCTCCCCGGGTGCTTTTCAGCTGCTCCACTTTGTGCTGTATGTACTACATACACCATGCGTGATGGGTTAAATGCAGAGACAGAATTTCACTGCACGTGTGACAAATAAAGCTTCTCTTCTCTTCTAGAAGGGGGGGCATTACGCGTGGCACCGAGGAACCTTTCCCACATCGAGGACACGCTGCGACTGTCATCTGCTGAACCCTCAGCAGAGTTCACAGGTAAGGTACGAACAACGCAGTTAAGAATTCCCCTCTTTAAAACTCCCGGAAATTCGTCAGTCAAAAACTGCTTCTTTGGAAACTGCGTTGCTCTGCTGCAGACTGTTTCAAATATCTTTCAGTCCTTTGCTGCAGAAATAATCCCTGAAGTCACGTACTGAAAAAAAAAAAAAATGCCGGCGAATGTTTACAGCTACTTTGTCAGTGGAAAAGAAAAACAGATGCTTTTGCATACAAATGAAAGGAAGTTTGAAACAATTTTGGAGGTTTTTCTGCCAAAACTATTCTGAAAATTGCTTCCCGATGTCTGGGTTCTGGGGCCTTAATGTGAGCGTGTGTGTGTACTGTATGAAAGTGCGCGTGCGTGTGTGCACGTGTGTGCAGACGTGTCTTAAGGGAAGGTGATTAATCAGTGCGAATGCCTAACTCTGTCCCCCAGCATAAAAAGCCCCTCTGTTCTGTTGAACTAGATTGTTTCGTTTCAGTGACGCCAAAGAGCTGCGGCAAAGCCAAAGCAATCACCTCACGTCCATTCAGTAAACTTTAAGAAGCCCATTCATCACGTGCAGCAGAAGCCATTGGTGTCATCAGTAATGACTGCAAGAACATTTGTAATCCGCTCGTTAATAATGCAATGCTTTTTTTGTCATTACATCCGACTCCTTACAGTCTAGTTTCTCTTTGCTTCACTCACTCCAGATGCCGTGAAGACCCTGTTGAACATCTACCACAAGGCCATCAAGCCAGTAGAACAGGCCTTCAAGTACAATGAGCTCAGACAGCATGAAGTCACAGGTGATTCAGCTTCCTGTGGAGCTTGACTGCGTGTACCAAGGCACTAGCAGTTTGTCTGCACAGGCACAAACAGGTTTTACAGGCTCACATTAGCATCATGGGAAGAAACTGTTGGTCATGATCTGTTTGCAGCTATTTATAACTTCAGCAGCAGTTTCTTGTGTTATAAAGCGCGCTCTTAATTACAGGTCGTTAGAAATCAGAATTTCAAATGCTTCCCTGTGACAGACATCATTTTGTTGCGAGTGTGGGTCAGACACCACAGCTCTGGCAACCACTCAAAAAAAAACAAAAAAAAACCACACAGACACGTGCGCACGACCTGCGTGCAGATACAGCTTCAACGTACTCCTTTTCCAGCCGTTTACTATGGCGTGTTAAACCGCAGCAGCACACCCTACCAACATTCCTTTATCAGTTCACATGTACACAGCGCCTGGTTTAATGAAATGGCTGAGCACAGAAACCTTGAAGTACAAATAAAGTCGTAATTAAAAATGAACGCGGAGCCAAAGACATGACATTATTCAAACCAGGCACACCAGGGAAGCACAATAAGGACTCTGTCTGCTGAAATTTAAAGGGAACATTGTGTGGGCCAGGCGCCCTGCTACTTTGTTCCATAGCACTTGAGGGCATGGAGGATTATTTATGCTAAGGAGCAGGATCAAGACTTCACACTGTGCCATGTGATTCTGGGACACCTTGCGGTGCAGAATGGAAGCACACAATCGCAATCTATTCAAAGGTAGCTTTTTTAAAAAGTAATAAATAAAAGTCAGTGTTTATATATCACAAAGTTCATCATTAAAGTCTTTTATATTAAGAGATTCTATGCTTTTCTATGTTTATGTTCTGGTGTGGGGTCTGAGGGGAACATGAATGTGCTTTGAATTCAATTTCTCCATTCATTTTGGTATTTCCTTGGTCCAAGTAGAGGTTTTAATTTAAAGCCAGTGGCACCACAAGAAAATAACCAGAGGAGTTCCCCAAAACTTTAAGTGGTCACCTTTTAAACTTTCTGGCATTCCCGAAGGTCTTTGTTGACCGGTGTTGCTCTGAATTAGAGTGTCAGGGGTGCAGACACACTGTGTACTGGCAAAGCAAACAACCAGTGTGTGGTGTGGTGGCACGAGCAGGAATTAGGGCTGAAGCTGTGCATCAGCTATTCAAAAAAGAACAATAATCCAGTGAACAAAATGAATGAAGAAGTTGCTTTTAACTGTCTTGAGTCTTGTGTTGAACAGTAATACAGTTTTTTTTATAGCAATTTGTTTATGTTGATTCCTTCATTCTCTTCATCCTTGTTTTTCTATGTCTGGTTGTCACACACACAGATGGCGAGGTCACATCCAAGCCCATGGTTTTGTTTCTGGGACCCTGGAGTGTTGGCAAGTCCTCGATGATCAACTATCTGCTGGGTCTTCATGGCACCCCCCAAGAACTCTACACAGGTTCACGCAGATAAAACATGATTATTAGTTTGCCAGTGACAGCAACAATTCTGATAGCTATAGCTAGATGAATGCTCAGTACGGTTGCAGTTATTAAAGTCATATTATTACAATTTAAGCATTATTATATATTAATGCATATCATTGCTTTTTCATGCCTCCATCAGGTGCTGAACCCACTACCTCTGAGTACACTGTCATAATGCACGGTGAGAAGTTTCGGTCCATAGAGGGCATCGTCATGGCGGCGGACAGCTCCCGGTCTTTCTCACCTCTGGAGAAGTTCGGCCAGAGCTTTCTGGAGAAACTGGTTGGGGTCGAGATGCCTCACAAGCTGCTGGAAAGGCTCACGATTGTCGACACGCCAGGCATCATTGAAAACCGAAAGCAGCAGGAGAGAGGTGACAGTTGCATTTTTCTATCAAAGCAGCACATGATGAGATATTAAGTGCGTTTGTTCCACTGTTGTGATTAACAGTGTTCTGATTAGATGTGTAAAATATAATGGCAGGCCACTATTGGCAAGGTGGAAGCTCAACCAGTCAATTACAAATCAATAGACTTCATAGCTACGCACACTATTACACAAATAGGCTGATAATGAGTTTTTAAAAGCTAAAACTTCCACAGAAAACAAAGAAGAGTTAAAAATAAAAAGCACTCTGATTGTTCATCTTATCAGGCTGAAACAAAAGATTCTCTCGAGGTTTTCTGACCCTGAATCACATCATATAAATTGTCCTCTTCTTCCTTCAGGGTACCCGTACAATGAGGTGTGCCAGTGGTTCATTGATCGGGCTGATCTCATTTTCCTGGTCTTTGATCCCACTAAACTGGATGTGGGAGGTGAGCTGGAGATGCTCTTTCGGCAGATGAAGGGCCGCGAATCACAGATTCGACTTATTCTCAACAAGGCCGACAGCCTCTCGACCCAGGACCTGATGAGGGTCTATGGAGCTCTGTTCTGGAGCATGGCACCGTTGATCAATGTCACTGAACCCCCTCGCGTGTACGTCAGCTCCTTCTGGCCTCACGCCTATGCTCCAGACACCAGCCAGGAGCTGTTCATGAAGGAGGAGA
This sequence comes from Apistogramma diplotaenia, assembly GCA_015052665.1. NCBI lineage: Eukaryota > Metazoa > Chordata > Actinopteri > Cichliformes > Cichlidae > Apistogramma > Apistogramma diplotaenia. The sequence goes on from VOQJ01003072.1 coordinate 36,584, forward strand.
TCTCTCTGCTAGAGGATCTTAACCAGGTGCAACTTCTTCACTAGTTTTTGTTGACAGTGTTGTACGATCAGCAGGAAGAAACTGGAGTTAGCTTATGGACTGGTCCTTTTATCTGTTTAGCGTCACACTCTCTGTCTCATTTCTCTTTCTTTTCCCTTGCAGGTGATTGAGAATCAGATGGAGAACAAGATTGCATTCATCCGGCAGCATGCCATCCGTGTGCGCATCCATGCTCTGCTGGTGGATCGCTATCTCCACACCTACTACGATAAGCTGGGCTGGTTTGCTGACCCCTATGAGGTGTTCCAAGACATTGTCAATGACCCCGACAAGTATTACATCTTCAAGTCCATCCTGGCTAAGACCAATGTCAGCAAGTTCGACCTGCCTGACAAGGAGGCCTACCAGGACTTCTTTGGGGTCAACCCGATTTCCAGCTTCAAGCAGCTCTCCTATCATTGCAGCTGGACTGGCGGCTGCCTGCTGGAGAAGCTAGAGAAAGCCATCTCATTCGAGCTCCCGGCTTTGCTCGGCAGAGTTAGCAAGAGCCCGGATGTACCTGCCCCTGCGAAGGCTGCAACAACACCGCCACCCCCCCTCCCCGGTACCTGCGAGAGTCCTGGATGTGAGGAGAAACCTAAAAACCGCTGGAGGAGGCAGTGAGATGAAGGAGAAAGGTGCAAGAGGAGGCAGATGGTGGCAGCAGCCAGAGGCTTTCCTGAAATGATCCCCACTGATCTGGTTTCAGGGCTGGCTGTGGGAAGACTGAGAAATGAGAAGGAATGACAGGAGGATATGAAATGTGCCACAAACTAGAGGAACTGGAAGAGCCAAATTAGAGCGTACTTAAGAATATTTATTAGTGCTTGTTTGTATCTTCATGATGTACCAAACACAGAATATTTAACCACGTGATTTTTGTTTATTTAATCATTCAGTAATAACATCTCTCGGGTATGCATTTATTACCTTACTCAAACAAGAATTGCAACATTTTTGCACATATTTTAGTAAAAACAAGTATACCCACCTTTCTATCTGAAGCCACTGCTCTCTGCAAGATTTGCCAACTGCTTCCATCACGACAGGTTTCTATAATCTCGCAAGATATTTGAATGGAATCTGAGAGACATTTAATCTCACAGCTTTCAAGTTTGTACATTATTTATTCGCTCTTCTTTTCATCAGAGAAAGACGCTGGCAGCGACTGTTCTTTTGTGTGCAATGTCTGAAGATTCAGTGAGATCTGCTGTGCTGTGTTTGTATAGTCTCTACTCAACTAGCCACCAGATTAATATCCTAAAACCAGAATAGGTTCATATTTCTACAATAAAAGAGAGAATGGTGCTCCTGTGGTGTTTTTTTTAAATATCCCCGAACCCCATGTAGTTGTAATTCCACTACCCTACTGTGTACCGTACTGTACTTTGTATTGTACCATACACTGTTCAATATAAAAATATTAAATATTTTTATTTGAACATTTCTGGTGCATTGAAACTGGACTGACTGAATACAACATTGTGTTATTCTCAAAATTAAATTGTAATTTTCTGTTTATGAAAGCTTGTATTCAATGCACAAAAAAAAAAAGAAAAGAAAAATGTGGCCTTTTCAGCCAGCTACCTCAACAACGGCTGCAGACCACATGGGCATTTCCTTTAAAGTGTAATCATCCTTTCATTCTTTTAGGCCTGTTTCTAATTGTCATTGTTTTGTGTGATTTATTTTCAGTAAACACAACAAAAAAATAAATTCAGGAATCTTGCCTGTTTCCTTTGTGAGGCTTCAAAGACAGTACCGATTAATTCTCCCCCACTTACACAGTGTATAATTCATACTGTTTGGTTGTTTAGCTGCAAAATTTAGAGGGTTCTGGGAAAACACAATGTAAAAGCATCAGTTTTCACAACACAAAAAAATCATATGAGTACTGTATGGAGTTGAATCGTAGCTGAATGTGCGAGTGAGCTCACATAAGTCCGACTGAAAGCAAAATACAAACGCTATGCTTATTTCTAAGCCGATGGTTAATTATCTTTTGCAGTGAGTGAAAACGGACACCAGGTGGCGCTTCCATTCAACGTGTCAGTCCCACTAACTGCAAAGCACTGCACGGTGAAAAGAAATCAAGAAGTTGAATTCATTTTTATAAGCTGCTCGGGTTTTGCAGGCAGGAAAGAGCTGTTTAACATATATACATATTTTGCATGTTAACAGAAACTGACGCATTAGTGCGTTTAAGCCATAACAAAACCTTTCTGCTGATGGTTTGTCACGAACTTCTTATTGTTACTGTGTCATCTTTTATTTAAAGTTTATTCAAAGCAGCGTGCTGTGTTTGTATCTGGCCAAGAAAGGTTTCCCTTTCTTCTCCCTTGCAGGTGACTGAGAATCAGATGTGTACATGTGTATGAGTATATATATCTGTATAGAGAGCGTTTGGTATTTCTAACAGCAGCACTTCTTCAGATGAAGTCCAACTACAGCAAATGTGCAGGAATTCAAACAGCATGAGATGAGTTCAAATTGTAGGACAAAAATCTGAAAATCTAGACAGTCGATTAAAAAAAAAAAGTCACACTCTGTAAATAGAGGAAATAGTCATTTGGTAGCCCACACAATTAGCACAGCTTTCCTAAATCACCGCCCACCTCTCAGATCTGTTCAGTGGTGAATAAAATTAAACAAAGAGGCAATTCAGTCAGATTGTCATGCAAGTATACAATAGATAGAGACCAAGTGTCTCACTGCTTCAAATGCAAACAATAAAACCTTGAAACTGAACCAAACGAACAATGCTCTAGCCTACTTAGAAACAAGTTCATTAAGCGGGTTTAAGGCATTTTGATGACAACGCTGCCCGAGGTCTGTTAAAACAAAGACATCTTTATATAGTGGCATATATAGCTGCTTTTCATTCATTTAGCTTTTTATTTTAGACAGGAGCTTGTTTGGATACTGGGTAGCCACAAAATCTTTTTTACTTGTGATTCAGTATGTTCTGAATGCTACCATTTGTTTGAATTGGTAAAATAAATAATTTTGTCCTGCTAGGCAGCTGAGAGTGGTTGTGACAACATGACAATGCTGCCATACTATTGTAAAGAAAGCATGCTCATAGTTTAGTATATTAAAGTTTGCTGATTTACTCTAAATTTGAACTCAGTAGAACCATAGTCCGAGTGGGGCAGGCATCTGCTATTTGGGGTAAAGGGAAAGAAAGACAGGAAAGTGGAGCATTGACAGACCACAGTCTGATGATGATGAAGTGAAAAATCAGGGGATCACTGCATATGCAATTCACTGCAAGAAGCACCACAAATTTCCTTATAAAATATCAAGATAATCTATCCAGCAGTTGTTGCGATAGACCAATGCAGTGGTGTGACGCAGATTAATGGGCTGAATTTGCCATGTGACAATAGCAAGGCTAAAAATGTCTTTATTACGGGCTTTTAAAAAGTGGAATGTATTTAAGGATAAACCTTTCCATCACTGATGTTTGCTGCTTGTCATCACGTCGTCGGGATGTTGCTGCAAAGAGCCACAAGAACAAAAACAACAACAGTGCATTTTCACTCTTCCTGTCCAGCAGCTGACACTGAGCTCTCAGACTAGAAGTTATTTTCCTCACTGTGGTCAACATGCAAAAGCATCCATGTTTATAGCACAGTGCAAACCCCATCTATGCATATCTTCCACATCCTCATATGTGTTTGAGCTCACATTCTGTGCATAATCTGTGTTTGCTGAGTTGACAGACGGGGCCACGCGCAGTGTCAGTGCAGACTTATCAGCGTTGCTTTATCAGCTCTTCAAATAGGCCTCTCCTGTAAGCTCTCGAATACAAGCACGCACACGCCACCCACATGCTATGCACACACACTTCAGCAATGCACAGAGGGCTACCTGCTTTATTGAATTCAAAGGTAAACCATTATTGCTTCTTTAAAGACACACAAACACAGTGAATAGGCATAATAAACATTTATTACCATGTTTATCATCATCATCTTATTTGCCTGCAGCTCAGCACTTTTTTCAGTTCAGCTGCAGTGAATACAGTGCAGTGCACAATGACAACAGGCTGATGAATGATAGCTGGCATCCTTGAGATAGAAAAAATACTTTTGCAGGCTTGCCAAAGACAATTGTTATTGTGTTAAAATTCAAAATAGTGGAATGTGAACAGTGTACTTTTGTAAAATTCATTATTTATTTGATTTTGACTTTGTAGAGTCATTTTGCAAGGTGTGACCCTCTTTCTGTGGTTACACAGTTATATTTAATATTAGTGCACTTACTAACCCATGACAAGTGCATTGTGAGACAAATCTGAACATAAAGTCTTAGATTTTAGGTATTTTCCTACATCTCTAGATATAGAGTATAATTCAATACTGAATACAAGCTTTAGCACATCATTTGTGCACCATAACGTCAAAATTATTTTTTTCCCTTTTTGAGCTAATTTTGAACTTATTAATGAACTAATTAGCACTGTAATGCTGGGTAATAACAGGAAACTGTGCCATATTTTAAATTTTAACTTGAAAACTCACTTCAAATTTCATGTCTACAGACATATCAGATACATATCATATGGCTATGACAAGACATGACATATACATTTACCAACTTGTCTAAATAAATGAAAACTAAGTACTTATCATGAAAGTGTTACTGTAGTTATTTAATTAAATACATACATATCCTGTATAAGATGTTTTTAATCGGAAAAAATTCAAATTAGACCAATTTGCGAACTAATAAACCAGAAACAGACTTTCTTTTTTTGATAAATAATCATTGTCTTTTTAAAGAAGTGAATTGACTTTTTAAAACTGAAATTGCCACAAACACAAGCGTTGCATCACAGATACTGCTAATGCAATTACTTTTATTTAGGTGTCGGTGCTGCTTTTATTATGAAAACCCGCTGCTCCCCCTCCCCCCCGCGCACACTTGCAAAATAATGTTAGTGCACTTTTTAAATGATCCTGTTGCCGGTCTGTGGCGTTTTCGGGATCACTATCCTATACGGAGCAGCGAGGGGGAGTTTTTGGAAGAAATTTTTTTTTTTACTCTTTTCGCCTTTCTTGAAAAGCAAAACCGGAAACCGTGTTTTTAAACTGTGGTTTGCTTTACAGACTCCCTTGGTCACAACCAGCACCGCCACAACAGCTGGGGCGAGGGTTTCAGTCACAGCGAAGACACTGGCAGCTGCACGAGAGAAGATACCACGTTTGCCTGGATAAGACTGTGAAAGCAGCCGCGACCCTCCCACCCCCCCGTATATGTTTTTTATCCAGCAGAGAGCTTTATCGGGGGGGAAAAGGGTGGCACCAACGACGGACGGAAGAGGACGCACCACAGCCAGAGCGCACAGTGTTGTGTTTGTTGGACACACACATGCCAGCGAAAACTAGTGCTATCCAGACCTGAGGAATTGCTTGAGATTAGAAGACACCGCTCTTCTGTTTGGTGGCTCTTCCTTTCTTTCTTCATTTTTTTAATCCCACCGAGGAGATCCGAGGGTTTTCTGTACTGCTCTGTGGATTTTCTCCTTCTTTGCTCTGAGGGAATGCGAGGGGAGGAAATCCAGCCTTAGCTCCAAATATCCAGAGACTCCAAACTGGGTCTCCTCTCCAAACGCAGGAAATACGGCCTGGGATAAAAGTTTTGGAGCTCTTGGAAACTAGAGGAGGCTTGTGGCTCACGATTTGCACACGTTTTGCGACTTTTAAAACTAGAAGCTTTTCAATATTTGGCGCTTCTGGTTTTCTACAGGAGAGGTAGAAGAAAAGCATTAAGATGTTACACGCCGTTGGTGTTGTTATGTGCAACAGTTTTGATCATCACTATTTATAGAAGCAGCCTATTCCGACCGAGGGTGTTCCTCATAGCTGTATGTTTTGCCAACTGCGCGCAACAAGTTGCAGACACTCCCAGCAGAGGCAAACCTACGCTAATTTGGGCCAGCGGATGGTAGCCTATTTTCTGCTCTTCTCTTTTCTGATCATGCGTCTTTGAATAGCGCATACCCCCTCCCCGAGCCCCTCTTTGGAAGGCAGAGGGGAAATAAACGGTGGAGATCCGGAGAGGGAGTTCAGGAAAGGACGGGGCTGGATCCGTGGGAATAGGCCTGCCTGTCAGGCCTCTTATGATCTGGGTTTTGGACTGGACAGGACTCTGAAATAACTCGGTGTGGAATATTTGCAAGGGCCCGCTGTAAACATGAAAGGAGAATACATGGGAATAAGAAACGCAGATCCTTAGCAGACAGAGGCGTGCATGTCAGTGGATGTAGTGGAAGGTAAAGCCGCATTCATTACAGATCTTTAACTTTTTAATTTCTTTTTTTGTTTTTTAATTAAGGGAATTATCCGTTTGGCCTTATTTTAGGCAAGCAGTCATTTTAATATTTAGTACTAGTTAACTTAAAAAATTAATTTGTGTGAAGGGACAATAGGGTTTCTTATAATGCAGTACTGTTAAATTACTTTATAACGAGGGGATTCTTAGTGCCCACGCGTTTTAGTTCCAGCACTACTTGTCATTCATAACACAGACTTTAGTTTTTGTTTGTTTGTTTGTTTTTAGACGTGCAAGGGGTTCATTTGTCCCGCATGTCGTGGAGATAAGAAGGACAGTGTAACTTTTGTAGCACAACGCCTGTTGACAGTCTAAATCTGGTATCTGCTCACACAATGAAAGAGTGGGCTTGAACGCTCTTTTTTATCGCCATGCAAACAGCGTTATTTTGGAATGAGGGAAATTATAGGATTTATTTTCCCAACGTTATCTAACTGTAATGTCAGTAGTACCGAAATATTGCGGACACCCAGAGGAGGTAATTTCCAGTCATGTAACGTCAGGGCCGACTTGATAAAGACATAAAAACAGATGCATCACTAAAGGCTCCTTTCCGAGAAGGATGTTTTATTCAGTAGGCAGAAAGAGTGATGACGGTGTTTTTACCGCAGCTGGAGAGAAAGCCGGGCTCATACCCAGAGCCTCTTTGGAGAAGGGTAGATGTAATGTGAGTACTGACGCAAACCCGGGGTCGGATAATGGACTGCTCAAGAAACTGGAACGGCGCGTCTTATGTGAGTGATAGTGCGGGCTGCTGCGTGCGTAGCAAATACGTCTGTCCCGTGATCTCCATTCATGCAGTGTGATTATTCCAACAAACACCTTTGCTCTCGCTTCCCCCCTGTCTGCCTGTTTGTCACTCCATCACCGCCTCCTCCGCGTGCCACATGTGCACACAAGACGCCCGTGCACCGCGTCTAATTGCCTGAGCACCATCGGAAGATATCAACATAAAATATTAATATTTAACACCTCTCTCGCACCTCCTCCGCGTCACAACAGTCAATATGGCCACTCTACAACATCACCGGCAGCTTCTTATGCATGGCACGGAAGTGAGCTGCGACTCCAGCGGGGACGGCGCCGTGACCGTGCGGATTACCAACAGCGCACCACGCGTGCGTCAACAGGAGCCCCCGAGAGCTGCCAACAGTGGAGGAGGCTGTGGAGCTGTGAATAAAGTGAACCCCAACACCCACAAATGCAGCATCTCCTCTAGCTGCAGCTCAGCAGATTCCAGACCAGCTGCGACCTCCACTTCCAGGGTTCATAGAAAGGCACCGCCGCTGTTTGAACGCTCGGCTGCACAGTGCTGGGACCCCAAGTTTGACTCGCCCATCCTGGAGGAGGCATGCCAAGAGAGGTGCTTCCCTCAGACCCAGCGGCAGTTCCGTTATGTTCTGTTCTACCTGGCAGTAGCAGCTGTGCTCTGGGGGGTGTACTTTGGGGTCAGAAGTGACTGCTGCAACCCCATCACCTTCCTCACTCCTACAGCCTTCTTTTTGGTCTTTCTGCTGCTCCTCTTTTTGTTTACTTTCACAAAGTCATACACGTGGCTGTATAACCAAACCTCCTTGCTCCTGATAGCGGTTACCTTCGCCATCACATTAGCTCCACAGATACAAACTACTGGCTACACTGGGCTGGAGAGGGCTGGTGGTGAGAATGCCTCATATCTCTCACAGGACAACAAAGTGCAATGTCCAGCCCCTTGTATCTCCCCTGTGGGAACATTTTCTTTGTGCATGGAGGTGCTGCTGATTTTATACAGTGTTCTTCATGTCCGTCTGTATGCCTCTGTGATGTTGGGGCTCCTGTATTCTATATTATTTGAGGCATTAGGATGGCTACCATTGCTTCAAAAGAATTCTGACACTAATGGACAGATGAGTGGGTTGATGGGCTCAGGTTCCAATTGGGAAGAAGACACTCTCCGCTGGCTGGGACCTGCTAAAGCTCTGCTGCATTTGTGTGCCCATGTCATTGGCATCCACCTATTCATCATGTCAGAGGTGCGTTCTCGCAGCACCTTTCTCAAAGTGGGCCAGGCTATCATGCATGGCAAAGACTTAGAGGTGGAGAAGGCCTTAAAGGAGCGTATGATCCACTCCGTCATGCCACGACCAGTCGCAGATGACCTGATGAAGCAGGGTGATGATGAGGGTGGTGGCGAGAACTCTGGAAAGCGATATTCCTCTGGTGCCTGCTCAGCCTCAGCGGTTTCAGTGAGTGGCGGTGGGAGTAGTGGAGTTTCACAATCCCAAAGTGTCACAAACGCCAAGAATAACCCTCACAACAATCACAAACGCAAAAAGACCTCAATCCCTCGTGGGCAGATAATATTTAGGCCTTTCAACATGACATGCATGGAGCCTGTCAGCATCCTCTTTGCAGATATTGTGGGTTTCACCAAAATGTCAGCCAATAAGTCAGCACCAGCCTTGGTGGGCCTTCTCAATGACCTTTTTGGACGTTTCGACCGGCTCTGTGAACTAACCTGTTGTGAGAAGATCAGCACTCTGGGTGATTGCTATTACTGCGTAGCAGGCTGCCCTGAGCCCAGACCGGACCACGCCTATTGCTGTGTAGAGATGGGCTTAGGCATGATCCAGGCCATCGAGCAGTTCTGTCAGGAGACATGCGAGACAGTCAGCATGCGCGTTGGAGTCCACACAGGCACCGTCCTGTGTGGGATTCTCGGAATGAAACGCTTTAAATTTGACGTATGGTCAAATGATGTCAACCTGGCAAACTTGATGGAACAGCTGGGTGTGGCAGGAAAGGTTCACCTGTCAGAGGCCACTGCACGATTCCTGGATGACCGTTATCAGAGGGAAGATGGACGGGTTGCAGAGAGAGCCGGGCCGAGTGTGATGGAGAAACTGAAGGGTAAGTGGCTGTTCAGCTGAGTGAGTTCTTTGCATGAAATGAAATAGAAATTCAACAGTCACAGAGAGCACACAGAGAGCATCGCTTGGCTTTGAACTCTGCTTGCACATTAATGATTACTTTAAAAGATACATCTGCAATTTAAAGATCACCAACAGGTTTATCTTCAAAGTTCTTTGAGCTTGTAACATTCACACTGAACACTGTAGGCTGGAATAAAGAGCTAAGCACTGAATATCTGGCAACATTTGCATTTCAGTAAATTCATACAGGTGGAAGGTTGAGAGCCAACTAAACTGTTGCACCTTAACACGTGGTCATCATGAATGAGTGGGGTCAATGCGTGCCTAGACAGCACTAAAATATGTTATCTGACCAGTTTTTCCT
>VOQJ01003072.1:49440-59788 GCA_015052665.1 Apistogramma diplotaenia
GCTTTCGATTGATCTTTTCAGATTAGATGCACATGAACTTACATCCATGACAAGACAGCTCCAGATCTTCAATAACTGCTCAATCGAGCCCGTTAGACCTTAATCTTTGTGAGGTATTTCTTTCATGTCTATGTGTGTGTGTGGGGGGTGTCTGCTCGACCCCTTTGATGTTGTTGTTCGTGCCGTCAGAATTAACACAAAGATTTTTATTTCCAGTGAGATGATTTTTACATCCTCATTTCCCCCCTGCTTCGCCTTGTATTTAAATCCTGTTCGTGTCACTGATTGCTCTGCTCAGATGCTCGTGTCACCTCCATCCTCTCGAATCCAGGCCTGCCATATCTCCTTTAGCTTCAAGCGCACAAACGCTCTCATATTTCACTGCAGGTGGTGATGAAAGCACATTTCTGCCCTGGATTCTTGTTTAGCTGTTTTTTACTTTATCTCGTGCACTAATGCCTTTTTGGTCTTCCCTTGTTGAGTGTCAGTCTCAATTTCTTTGACTTTACAGCGCAGTATAGCAGCCTGTTATATATCTGCTAGACTCAAGGTATTGACCATGAACTGTTCTCATGGTATCATGATGTAGCACTAGCGCCTTTTCAGTTTCAATCACTATCTAAAGGTGTTGTGTATGCGTTCATACATAGTTGTGTGTTTCCGCGTGCACACATGCAAGCTGCACGCGTTTGTTTTTTTTAAAAATTCTGTGCACACACACGCACACACACACACACACACACACACATTTAGAGACTGGTCTACCCTACTCTTGCATTGAGTTGCAGTGGAAAGTCTATGCCCTCAGGCTGATTAGTCTTTGCTAAATCAAACATGTCACCTAAATATGCAGCTGCACACAGCAGATCCTTAACCATACCAGGCCGACCCCAGTGTGTCACGAGTCTGGCCGTTTCTGTTCTGTTCTCTATATTTGGCTTCAGCCGCTGTTTTCTGCAGGTTAAAGGTAACCGGCTCACTTTCAGAATTTCTGCTCATCTCAAATCATTTTACTGTAAAAGCCACCATTCGTTTCTCTTCTCTCAGTCTATAAATGATCCGTCTGCTCACGGGCCAAGCGACGCTTCACGCAGAGACATCGAAAAGTTGCTCACGCAGTGATATCAAAACAAGCTTTTCTTGGAACATTAATTGTATGTAATATATATGAGCTCAATTTAGCTGCTTCGGTTTAAAACCCTGTTGCTTTCAGAGCTAAAAATAATGCAGTTTTTCCTCGTGAAAGAGGTGTATTATGCATGAATTTTGAGCCGTGACATTTGCTGAATAATTAGCTGATCAGAAACAAATGACATCTTGATTGCCATTAAACATTTAACTCATCAGGCAAGCACACAAAATGATGGGATGCCTGGTCTGGTAGATATTTAACTGTTTAAAATGCTATATAAATTGATAGAATGATAAAAAGATCATGGAAATGAATGGATTAAGTGGGATGCAACATGAAGAACCATGACAGCTGTATAGATGAAATAGTATTTTATGCTTTCACTCTGCTGCTGCAGTTTCTCAGCTGTTAATATTGGATCTTTTGTTTTTTTTTACAAAACTTGTCAAGAAGAGATGATCAGTAACACTGAGACAGAGGCGCACAGCGTTGCGCTCTCTGCTGCATTATAATTTGCTCTGCTCTTCAGATCTTCACCTTTCACTGGGAGCTGCACCACAGCACAGGCTAGTCAAACAAAGTGTGTGCTTGTGTGTGCATGTGTGTGTATCTTTTATAATAAAGATAAGACAGGGCTGATGAAAGTCTTTGCGTCTTATGTATACAGATGCACACATACGGTGCACATCAGTTTGTGGCTGAACACAGACGGCTTTAAACTTTTTAATGCTTTCTTTGGCCAGTAAGCTCAGTATGTTCATTCTTCCTTTCTCTTATAAAATCTTTTTTTGTCCTGTTTCCTCTGCTTTTGCGAAGCTCTTTCACTGTATTGTCACATGCATCGCCTCAAATGTGGTCTCCTTCTTTGCATGGGTACACTATGTTTATGTTCGCAAGTGGCCCGAGACCCGTAAAATTATCTATTCTGTATTTTTTAAATTTATTTCGTTCCCTCTGGGTTTGGAGCAATGCTAACACTGCATGGTTCAAAGGTCAGGTGAAGTCACTTCTCGAGTTGGTCTTGCACGCAGCTCTGTTCGTCTCTATCTGGCTGTTACTGTGTATGAAAGAACTGATAAATGAAAAACGAGGTGCAGTAATGGTGGAGCGGAAAGAAAAGGAAAAAGCAGACAGATTTTTTAAAGAAGCTAAGGAGTATTTGGGGGTCTTTAGAACCACTTTTCCTACTCCATGCTCTTACTCTAGGTGTGACAGGCATGGAAGGCAATTAAAGAGGACCAGGGCTTATGCTTATCACTCACTAATCCTTGTTTATATTGTGCTTTATGGCACTTGATGATGATAACATGCTATTAAAACAGTTCTGATTGAATTCCTCTAGCTTCTCCAAATACTAATCCACTAATATCCTTGGCAGCAGCAGCACTATTTCTATACATATGTGCTGCTGATAAAATGCCACAAATCAATTTGCTTTCATTTATGAATTTATTTTAAGTAACAGTATTTGGGATTGTTTGTTAGTGGCTCCATAGTCAAGTAGTCAAGATCCTGTGTTTGATCATGGGAGGAGATACAAATCCCTTCTTGGGTTGTGTCGAGAAGGACATCTGACATAAAAATCTGCACAAATCAAATATGCAGAGCTGCTTGCTGTGGTGACCCCTTTTGGAAAAAAAAAAAGCCGTTGCACATTGATTAACATCTCTGGTATGTGTTCTTGAATTACTTCAAAAAGTAATTTGTCATCTGGTGCATCTCGATCAAAGCTTTCATGTGCCGAGAGGTTCTCATGCCGGAGGTCTGGATCATTCGGGCTGTTTTGAAATTGGACACGACATGTGAGGTGTATATGTGACTGGGAATCCGAGGACACATGCAACAGTCAGTCACAAAGTAGTCAAGTGCTCCTCCTTTATGATCTGTTTTATTCTAAGTAGAACCATAAACTACAAAACTGCACTGAAGATGCCTCAAAACTAGTGATTGAGACCTCAAATATGAACCAGTTGAGGCTAAGCTGAATGAACTCGGAATGAACTTTTCTCATGCTTATGATTCAGGAGCATGTCAGAAGAAAACTGAATAAAACATTAAACCAAATAATGGGCTGGATACAGTTTTGGTTTATTGTAGCTTATCAAAAATATTTTTCATATTATAATGTTGAGGATCGTTGGCTGCCCTCTCCCCTCCCTGACGGACATCTACACCTCCCGCTGCCTCAGCAGAGCCAAGAACATCATTAAGGACAGCTCACACCCTGGCTTTGACCTGTTTGACCTGCTGCCCTCTGGCAGGCGCTACAGGTGCATCAAAGCCAGAACAAACAGACTCAAGAACAGTTTCTTTCCCACAGCAATAACCACCCTGAACTCTCACACACACTAACTGCAGCATTATGTACACCGGACAATATCTATCACTTCTGTAACGTGCAATATCTGAACATCAACCCATATGTATATACTCATATTACCACCACAATTTTAATGTACATATCTTGTAACCTTTATTCTACTCTGTATTTTAGCCTATGCACCGAATGGGAGTGGCCCTCCAATTTCATTGTACAGCTGTATAATGACAATAAAGGCTATTCTATTCTATTCTATTCTATTCTATTATCTGTTATGCACTCATGTGTTTGTTGTGGGAATTTCAACGTACTGTAGTTGTTTTTTTTATTGAAATAAAAATGATTGTCAGTTGACACCAGGAGTTTAATGAAGTTTAAAGACATTCAAAGATGAAAAAGCATTACGAGTGTGATGCTGCTCTGGTGTTGCACATGCACATATTGCTGAGGAATGACTTGCAAAATGATCTCCTGCAGTATTATATTAAGTACATCCTAATTCCATTACCATTAATGCTCTGTGTGTCTCAGAGAGCGAAATGATGGCGTAGATCTGACAGTAAATCATAATATATCTCTGACTGTCAGCAGCTAATGAACCAGCAGAATATAATAGGAGCAGGACCTTTCCACAGCTGGTCTTCTTTGTCTTGATTCTAAGAGAAGCACAGTTTCTTTTTCCCTTTTAAATTCCCTTTCCTTTCCTTCCAACTTCTGATAGACCTCTAATAACACTTTGTCATCCTCTTCATCTGTCTCTTTAAATAGCTCCGTAGTAACATCTATTTTTCCTCTCACGCAGACAGCTGTCTAATCAACTTTCTATTATTCAAACACCATGCATATTTCACTAGAAGTTTGCCATTTTCATTGCTCAAGAATATCACGAGCAAATGTGTGTTTGTGTGTGTTCAGTGTTGATAAGCGTGCCCAGCCCTGCCCTGGTTTGATTGCAGATGTATAGCAAACATGAGCATGCATTTGTATCTTTGTGAGGACTCTTATGGTTTAATTAAATTGTGAAATAAACAGATAATGATAGTAAATGAAGAAAATTCTAACCTGAACCATTAAAACTGAACTGAAAGTGGGGGTCCTCTCCTTTCTGTTTAAGGTTCCCATAAAATTACACACAACACACACACACACACACCTACACTTAATCTATAACTAGTCTTTTCTGCCAGTTTGCTGCCCGTGTGACACACCTTTCTATTTTTAGAACAAGTTCTTTTCTGTAATTGACTTGACAGATGAGTCACCTGCTCATATTACTGGATATTTATGATTTTTATTAGCTCTGTCAGGTCTATCTATCATGCATGTGTGTGTTGGTGATCGAGAGCAAAGTTTGCACATGCTCATTTTCGTAATTGAATCGTGAGTCGTTCAGCGAAGCTTTACCTAACAGTGTTGGTACACATTGTGTTGTCTTTGCATTGGGTGCACGTTTGCCTGTGTTAGGGTTATCTTCGACATGATCAGGTGAAGCCACGTGACGACGGCAGAATATGAGTTGTTGCAGGTGGAGTCACTCGCCGTTCAGCTCTGTGCAGCTTTAAATGGAGACTGAAAATGTCAACATTAAGTACAGATTGATAAAGCTGGCTTGTGTAAACAGTGGAACCATGTGAGAACACAATAAAAATCCAGTTCTTTATCAGTTTTTGGTGTTTGGGGACAAAATTCCTATTAATTCATACAGAGACAAGAAATATGGGAGGGGTCAGAGAGTGGATGATAACATTCATTATGGTGACCAGCAGCAGTTCACGCCATCAGACCCTGATACGTGGTTGCCGTGTCATGGTTGTCCCTTTCACCTGCTGGTCATCGAAGCTCGGACGCTCACAACAACTCACTTTCGGGAACAAAGGCCTTCCTGACATCTGCAGCGCAGTTACTAATTGACCAACTCGAAGAGAATTTATGATCGGTAGAAATGCAGAAAATCTAAGGCGTGTGCGTTAGTGTGTGTGTATCAGGGTTAGGGTCATGGACATCTGTGAACTCTCATTTTGGGTTTGCGGATGGCACAATAATAGGTCTCATTTACCTGCTAGCTAGTCTGCACTTTATGTCTGTTTGTGTAATTTGACAGCGTTTTAAAATTCCACATTCGCAGCAGCTGTGTGTGTCAGCTTGGCAACATTGTGGTCGCCTCTGCTGCTCTGTGTGTGTGTGTGTGTGTGTGTGTGTGTGTGTGTGTGTGTGTGTGTGTGCCAACTATGGTTTGCCAGAGTTGTGCTGTGTTAAACGGCTGTTCTGAATAATAGATACGTAGCGCAGCCCCAAAGCCTGTTAAAAAATCCATGAGCTTCCGTTGCACTGGTTTATAAAGCCGAAGTGCTCATGAGAGAGAGGCAGGGAAAGAGTTTAGAGCCTGTGTGGGGAACAGGCAGAATAAGATTTGAGCAATCACATCCCAGATATGTCACACCATGAGTAAAGAATGGGAGACAAAAACTTTGCTCAAATGTCTGACTGGCACGTTATACTGAAGGTGTGTGGAGATGTCTATTTATTTAGTGTGTAAAATGTTCTTTCTAAATGTCACAGCTGCAAAGAAAAACAACTGAAGCGCATAAAATTAAAACACTTTGCACTTTTCTTTTACAGAACATAATGCAGAAAAAATGAAGCTTGGTGATCACATACTAAAATCAAATGCCAGTATCATATTTCAAGGGTTAAATGAAATGAATCACTATCATTATATATAACATAGATATATCATTCATTCCTATTAAAAAAAATCTGATTTAATCCCAAAACTAGCAAACACATCTAGAGAGTGAAAGTTGGAGAATCACCCTCTGAGTACCGTGTCAGTCTACTCAATACTGGCAGGTATTTTTCAGTCTGGCCTAAAGAGCTACACCACTAACCTGGTGAAAAAGATCAAATGAGTTGTTCTAAGTTAGGCTACAAACAAAAGCATTTATAATCTCAAGTCTAAGTTTATTCTGTCTTTGGCATTATAACATGATAAATACTGTCGAATGAGTCACTATGACTCTGGCAGAGTAATTAGTGAAAATAATGTCATTTTTAACAACAAAACACACATTTTTTTGTGTTCTGTATGTTTGTGATGTCATGTGGGTCAAAATGACCTGCCACTAATAAGTGGTGATCTGTAGATGCCTGTGTAGGTTCTCAATCATCCGGGTCATAGTAGTCTCTGCAGCTTTAAAAAAGGCTACTGGACTTCTTTAAGTTTCTTGAAGGCATTTCACCTCAAATGGTGGAGAGACCCAGGTGTTTAAACCCCGGTGGGGGTTGTCCCACTATTGTTCATGTACAAAATCATATGCACCAGGATGTGAAAGAAGGTGTGGGTCATTCCAATCAGTGGGTTTACATGAAACCAATTTGGGATTTCGCCCCATTCACCTGGCTCCCATGCACCTGGGTCAGTATTGTAGATGGGGGGGAAAGCTGGTGATGTAATCCCCCTCATCTGTTCAGTGATGGTTGTTCACAGTGGGGATAGATGGTTTCTTTTACTCCTCTTTCAAACCATCTGTCTTCCCAATCCAAAATCCTTGAAAGAGTGCCCTCTCTCCTTCAGATGCAGATATATAGCTGAGTCGTGTCCTGTGGAGGTGGCTCTCCGATGTTGGGCCATGCATTTGGGTCCAGGAGACAACCCCCACTGGGTCTCTCCACCATTTGATTTTGTTTGAGAGGTGAAACATCTTCAAGAAACTTAAAGTCCAGTTGCATTTTTTTCAAGCTTTAGAGACAATGTCATCTGTAGAGAATTTCTAAAGTGGAATTATCTTTGGTACAATGGCTCTAACTTGCTGGGTGTGGCAACTTTAACTTAACCTGCCAAGTTCAGTCAATAATTTTCTCTGTTTCCCAACATGCCCTTTGGTCACAAAGAAGACAGATCTGCAGGTGTAAAACCTGGAGAATTTATATATCCAGTTATGAAACATGAGAGGCACACACCTTGCATAAGTTACTGATTACAATCAATTCTTCTTGTCTTGGTCAACTGAATCAAATTTGAATGGCGAATTAAGCATCTCTGCATCGAGTTGAGGCCTTTATGCCACTGAACAGCACAAGTTCTTTGGCCAAATGTGTTTTAATAGCCATCAAAAACCTGTATCAGGAAAATCATACTATAATAGGAATGTAAAGTGCTGTTCCTTGGTGGCCGATGGAAAGAGAGCGCTGTGCGACATTAGAGGGAAGAGAAGAAGAGGGAGGGGAAGAAGAAAAGAGGGAGCATATTTTCTGATTATGACCTTTTCCCAAGGATTTCCCATAAACCAGTTTTGAGCAGCACGGAGGTGTGTGTGTCTTTGCGATTGTGTGACTGTGCATTGTGAATCCATGGCAGATAGCAGAAGGATTCACTGAATTCAAGAAATTTGTTTTGTAGTATTGCAAATCAAGAAATGTGTTGTCTAATGATAAGGTCTCATGGGGACATTAACTATCTCTCCACTTGCTGCATGTGTTTGTGTTAGGATGAACCACCATACACACAGTTAGGGTTAATACACGGCCGTGTGTGTGCGCATGCGTTAAACAAAATAGCAATGCATCGGTCGTCATCAGCTCTCCCAAGCAAGACCAAGGTTGGTCATTTCTTCCCCAAGGATTTTCCTCTGCCGATGAACAACAACCCCCTCAGAAACTCAGAGACCCTGCAAAGTGAGACACTTAAATGCCTTTTAACAGCTGTGTGTGTGTGTGTGTGATTGTATGTTTATCGGAGTGACGCAGTGGCAGTTGGAGTGCGTCACTTTTCCTGTCAACCCATTGAGCTGCATGCCACACACACTCACCCACTTGTAGGACTTCCTGATTGTAGAGCAAACAAACTGTGAGTGATGAAAAGGGTAATATGCATCCTTAAACCATGATGTTAATTGGAAATCAGCAGGATCCCAACCTTAATCCATTCATGCCATCTTCATTAAAATCAGGCCAAAGTACAGTACCAGTCAAAAGTTTGGACACACTCGCCCATTCATATGAGTGGTTGAGTGTGTCTGACTGGTACTGTATTATATTAAATTGTGCTGTCAGACTTTTACAACTCTTCCTGATTTGAACAGCTTCTAAATATGCTACCAAACCCTCGGGTGATGCAACCAAGGTCTTGTGTTTGACCGAATCCCAAGAAGAAACCCACCAGTGTCCCTATAGGCACTTCATTAAATCCCAGCAGTGACATTTAAAAGATCAAGGAAGTGGTGTAAAGGAAAAGAAATAGATGGAGAGGAGAGGGAGAGAGTGAGGAACTCCCTAGACTTAAATGATGGCACAAAAGAGGGAACAGAGGAGGGATAGAGGAATGGATGGGAGGGAGGAATGGGAGGGTATTTGAAGGAGGATCGTGTGAGAGCCTCATCCCTCGGTTCCATCGGCATGTCCAAATATGGAGGCTTCTGCTATTGTCGAGCCCTGTTCTCAAGACCCGCCACGGACCAGGGAGAAAACTGGAGGATAGGAAAGGGAAGGGCTGGGGTTGGGGGTGGGGGGGAGTCAGCGTTGGGAGAAGTTGAAGGCGGATGGCTGAAGAAAAAAATGAAAGAACAAGACAGCAGAGACAAGACAGACCAGCTATAAAAATAGGTAGTGAGAGATGCTGCAAGATGTAAGGTCTGGCAAGACAAAAGAGAAGAAGTTGAAGGTGAAAGTTAATAAAGTTGGATAGTTGAAAATCTATTTTTAGTGCTGGAGTTGTTTATTTTCTGATGGTTCCAGCAGCAAGATGAAAGGATGAGAAAACAAAGCGAGCTTGAACTCAACGAGAAAAGGGGACGTTAAGGTTGTTAATTAGTTTGTGTAAACGCTGAAGTGTCTCCATCCCTCTTTTGTATTACAAGTGTTCACTTCTGTGTGTGTGGGACCAGAGGGGAGTCAATGACCTTTGGGTCACTGTTTTGATCATGCGGTTGGAAGTTGCCATAAAGTTAAAGGTCGTTGGTCAGGAAGTAGTGAGTTAGGAATGGAGCATCCCTCTGGGGATGGTCTGAAATATCAGCTTTAGTTTCAAAACATTTACCCAGACACTTTACGAGCACAACTTCAAAGGAAGGCCTGGATAGAGAACTCTCGCAGAAGTATTTCTCTGTGTTTGTATGTATTAAGGGTGTATATCGATGCAATGCTGTGCAATCATTTGTATGTATGAGTGAGTCCCTGTGTGAGGTCGGATGTGCAGTGTGGAGAATTTTAGGGAATATGTTCTAACTGCTGAGTAGTTTGCTCTGTGTGACATCAGAAACAAAGTGAAAAAGACCATCACAGTTTATCAGAGCTTTAGAAAAGCTGAAATTGATTGATAAATTACTTGCATTACATTCCCACGACAGGATCTTTCCCCTGGGATAAAGCACCCATCGAAGGGCCGGTTCCTGATCCCAATCTTTTCACAGAGGGTCTAAATTAAGTCCCGGGGAATTCATTTTGCCCTCCAAAAAGTCCATAAAGGACTAGTACTTTCTGAAAAGAGGGGAGCTCTAGATTGACTGGTCAAGTTTCTGCAGAATTTCAGCCAGTACATGTAAGTCACCTCATGGTCAGTGTCCACAATATAAATATACAACAGGAATTTGTAAACACAACATTCAAACTTGTTTAATATGACCATGATTGCAATTTGTAGATATGTGTGTGTGTGCATATTGCTGAAAAGCATTTACTTGTGGGAGATTTGCTCTGGAAACTAAATAAACTAAAAACCTTTTTGGTTATTATAAAAGTAGTCAGTTATGCTTGTTTTGACTGTTGACAATAAGTGTCATTTGGTTACTTATATCATTTTTAAGTTACCTTCTTTTTCCTTTTTTTTTTTTTTTTAGATTTTTTTTTTTTTAAAAATTTTAAAACTAATCCATTTAAGCCTCCTATATAAAATACATACT
>VOQJ01003080.1:3163-23969 GCA_015052665.1 Apistogramma diplotaenia
TATTTTTTTCTTTTTTTTTCATTCCTTTGGTTTTTTTTTTTTTTTAAACTATAAAATCATTTTGATATTCTCAATTTTCACATTTTCTATCATATTTGTAAGGGTGAATTTCTTTCAAGTCTCCCTGAAAGTCTTTTTGCAGTGACCTTGCTGTAATTTGTAAAAATAAATCTTTTAACTCTTAACTGTAGCTGTGCATTTGTCACATATGGAATGGCAACAGTACGATCACGTAAAATATGACTCATAAAACGTCTCCAGAGATCTGTCACGCATCCTATTTTGTTATTGAAATATTTGTATTGAGTCATACACAAATCAGCAACCCATCCCACTGTTAGCCAAATGCTTTCCTGTTCCTGGAAAATGCATGAAGAAGATAAAAGAAGTAGAAACTGCTGGGGGATACTGGCTCCAGCCCCTCCCCTCCCCTCCCCGTGAAACAGGAAAAGCTCTTTTATGGGAATATTGTACAAATATAAATAGACTAGCTAAGGCTCAAGAGATAAACAAGACCAACGTTACTTATAAACATCAAAAATAGTACACTTTTCATACTTCAGGATTATGTTTATTAATACAAAGTTCCAACACAAACATCACACAACACAAAGCTGAGCTTCAATCTTTCAGGATATTTTAAACATGAAAGCACTTTGCTAAAATGGCGGCTCACAAATGTGTTTATGGTCGCTCACACGATGAGACGAGCCAGATGCATGTTGTGGAACACAAGGTGAAGCGATCAGCGGTTAAGCACTGTGGGCGCTATCGTGTTTCCAGCATGCCGTCTTTGACTCTCCACCTCCAGGAAGTGCTGAAGTCTGGAGCCGGAACACAGCAGAGCTCCAGGCCAGACTCCTGCACCTCCTCATCATGACCGATGTGCTGCCCATGCTCCGTCTCCAGCGTGAACACTCTCTCAGAGATCTAAATCAAACACACACGTGTCAAACTACTGTAATCTTTCTCTTTTTTTTACACTGAAACAGACAAAGAACACATGGTGTTTTGAACGCTGCAGCTATTCCTCACCTGATCACTGATTCCAGTGGCGATGTGGCCCACCTTTACCCGGCGCACCTCTCTGATCCGAATGTTCCTATTGTCAAAGTCTCTGATGCAGACGTCCACACCTGAACCAATCATAAAGCAGAGTGAGGCACATGACAAAAAAAAAAGAAGAAAAAAAGCACTGTATTCTGTGCAGTTTGGAAACATTTAATTATAAAAGAGATCATCTCACCTTCAAAACAGCAAGGTGGTGGCTGATGTGTGTGACCCAGCAAATCCAAGCTGAACACCTGCACATCAGGCTGGCTATTGTAGGAGAAGACACCGGAGCTGAAGTCATCTCCTGGGCTCAGAGACCAGCGGCCAGAGTCCTGGGTTGCATTTAAAAAAGGTTTATTAACACACATGTTAACCGAAACAATCGACCAAAGTTCATTTAAAGGTGTTTCATAACAGGTAAAATTGATTTAAAAAAATCCTTGTAGCAATATAAAAAAAATCTCATTCTGCAATTAAAGAATCGACTGAAATAAAATAGCTTTAAAAGTCCGTCTATGGCTTAAATGAGGAAAAACTCTGGTATTGTGGGGGGAAGTGTAGCAGACAGTGACTGGGTCTTTACTTAAAACTCTATATATACAAGTTACAAACCTAATTTCTAATATACACCTTTGGCATGTCATGCAACAAGTTACAGCTGTGCTCTACTCTGCATTCTGAGTTACCTTTTTGTCCCACGGCTCCCAGTTGGAGTAAGGGTCACTGCTGAGGCAAGACAACAACTGCTCCTGCATCTCAGCAGAATGAAGCTGGGAGAGACTGCTTAGGTAGAAATCTACAAAGAAACAAAAAAACAAAACAAGCTGAAGAGTTCGAGCACCTACCATATACTTGACAACTGAAATCAAACACAACTTTAAAGGAAAACTCACCTCCAACCAGCTTCCGCAGCTCAAGTTCAGGTACTGTGGTGGTCTTGTTGTCCCTCTTGTGGTTCGGCTCAGAAATCAGCATTTGTGGTTCATAAGTCGAGATTTGTTTTGACTTCTTAGAATCAGCTTCCGCCTCTTTCTCAACAGTCAGTTTCTTCATCCGCCTCCCTGCTGTGATCAGCTTTTCAACAGACTCTTGATGCGTCTCTTCATCCTCGAAGTCAACACTGCTAGTGATGACCTGCATGGAGTCGGCTGGTTTGTTGGTGTTAAACAAAGGCTTCAAATAGGGACCTTTCACTGGGCTCGTGAGGCCTCCAACTGCAATCAAATAAAGTACATTAAATTAACTCTTGCACCTTTGAAAAATTCACTTTCAAATGTATAGTGGGTATTGCTGAACTCAATGTAGTGGTTGAATTGCAGGTTGAATTGTACATGCCCAGCAATCACCTAGCAGCAGGCTAAAATGATCAATTTTCAGCATAGAAACAGCATCTACCACTCCTATTTTTTGTATTTTTCCTCAATGTGATTCAGAGTATCATTTTGCCAAAGGCAAGAACAGGTCACATAATACTCTAGCATGGGCTTGCACTAGCAGGATGTTATTTCTTCATGTATGTACCTTTTAAAAAAGGCCGTTGGTTGTAAAGGCAGGAGGATGAGTGGTCATGTAGTGTGAAACAGAATATATTTAAGCAAAAACACATAAATTTCAGATAAATTAAGCCTTTGTCTGTTTACATGTATGCATTTTGTAGGTAACCACCTATTTAAATGCTGCAGGTCTTGCTTCCTTTCCATTGGGGTGTAGACATTCAGTACTGTATATGGACATGGAGTTTATTATTTATTTTTACTAAGATATGTATTCTATTTAATACAGTATCAGCCCCTTCATTATGCTGCAATAAATATATCTGTATATATCTGCGTCGAGCCCCTGGTTCTTCTCTATATTAGATATTATGACGTCATACCTTTGCCTGGCAACTACCTAGCAACGGGATGACCCAATATTTTTATTTCAATACTATTTTCCAACTTGAGTACATGAAAGTTCTTTTCGTCTTTTTTCACCGTCATTGACTGATACAACTATTAGCCAATTCTATTAGAGGCCATTGAAAGTAAACTAAAACTAGTACATTTTAGTCGAGTTGAGTTAGAAATAAAAACTAGATTTTAAAACAAAACAAACAAACAAAAACCTAAGTTAGTTTAGTCTGCTATTGCCGTGTTGGTCAAATTTGCCAAAGCAACCAGCATGAGAAGGCTTTGGTCCATGTCTTAAAGAAGACCCCCTTCACACAGCCGTGATTCAGGTGTAATTTTTTTTATTATTGTACTGGTCTGATCGTCTTCAATCACATACCACACAAAGGTAAACTAAAGCTAACACTGAAAATAATAAAAAGCAACCTATAACCAGCAAACCCACTTTAGAACAAATTATATTAAACTGAAAATAAAAGCACAGTTCTGTTCTGTCTGTTTATCCTCTTCCTGAGTTGCAAGTTTTAAAATAGATCCAATCAAAAATGTCGGTCACTCTCTCAGTATTGGATATTAAAATGTTTGTGTAGTCTCAGAAAGTGGGATACTAGGTCACTCTACTTTCCTGGTTATCTAAGTCCTTTACTTTAACATTTAAAAATGTAAAATATTCTTTATTATCTCGGCACATACACATTCCCTGTAGACGCAGTCATGTTGACATGGTCGTAACTTTCCATGAATAACACTGGAAGTTGTTGGTGGATGTTGGCAGTGAAGTGTAAATTCACCGCAGACCGAGTGGTTTGCGAAGCGCACGTCCCCTCCACTACAGCGCGCTTGTGTTGGACACAGACGGAGCGAGTACACAACTGCTGCTGCGTTCAGAAAATGGCCGACAGATTTTCTAGGTTCAACGAAGAGCGTGATTTCCAGGTAATACAGATTGTTTGTCCACCTGCATACATTCTGAAGTGTTGAGGTGTTTCAGTAAGAGAATACCTATTTGAAGGTTGCGGACAGTTTCGGCGTATTGCGTACACCTTCCTGCATTTCGCTCTAGATGTCCCTTGCTAGCGCTGCAAGCTAGCTATGCTAACGACAGTGCACTGCGGCTCTTTTGATATTAACTTGCCGTACGTCTCGGTGTTTGGCTGCGTGCTATATTTGCCCCATGTCTTGGGTTATCGGCTTCAGTATGAATCATTTCCTCAAACTGTAAACATGTTAACTACGCAACAACAAGATAGATACTGGAGTCCAACTAGCTCATTAGTGACCTTGGGCATACTGATAATTTTTCGACATATGCTAAGGATGGATAGCGAGCTAACATAGTTAGCTTGTACGCACATTGGGTTGCTGTAGCATTAATGGCCAGTAATGGCTGTATCATTTTGACAGCCGAAATGCAACCGCAGATGGTCTTTATTACGTCCGGATGAATCTAGCAATAGATTCGGAGCAATAGAAATTGCCTCCGATATCGCCTTGAAAGCGCACAGTGTGCAAGTTTGGAGCATGTTTAGCGACACAATATAAGTACTGTGTCCTTGGTCAGTCATATTCAGATTATCTGCCAGTATACCTGTGTAATCTATCTGTCTCTTGGCGTGGTTTTCATACTGATATACTTCACCTTTGTTTTGTTTTCTCCTGTACTTAATTATCGGGCTCAGTACTGACACAGTAATCAGGAGTCTTTGTTAATATTTTGCGTCAGTTTGAGGTCAGTCGTGGCTTACTTTAATAAACAGGATTCTATCGCCTTTTAAATCTTATGTTTGTGACGTTATTCGGGTTATATATTTGTCTTGCGATTGCAGCTGTGTAGATGAATTTCACAACCTTTGTTTGAGCTGTTTCTCCTCACTTGTCTATCTTGGATTTAAGACCGCACCCAGTAGAAGCCAAGTACTACACTGCTAAGGAGACTACAAAATAAACTCATTTCTGGTTTGTTAGTTTGTATTTTCACGCCATTAGAGGATCACTCATGCATATCAGTCTACTTTTAAACCACTAAATTTGCTTCTTTTTTTTTCTTTTTTTTAAATTCTTGTGGACTTCCCACTTTTGTTGTTGTTGTTGGGCAGTGAACCAAGTGTTTGAAGTAACCATTTTAACATCTGGGTTTGTAATCTGTTGTCTTATCCAGAGATACTTCAGCAGAGTAGTTGCATTGCAGTATGATGATATGAACCTCCGCTGTCATTTTGATGCACGTGTCGACCAGCACGTTAGTGCTTTTTTCTGTTCTTGCAGCAGTTTTGCAGTAGTTTCGTTTAATAAAATAAGCCCATCACCAATACATACATTTAGAGTCTCGGGATTTCAAAACGCTGATTCTAGAAAGCACTTTTTCCTCAAATCACCCTGACTATTTGGAAAACTTGCCACCCAGTATAAACACAGATGTGTTTAACTTATTTTTGTCCTGTATAAACAAAAGGAGATGGCACTGACATTTATATGTAAGTAGGCGAAGTCCTGTATCAATAGTGGCGTTCAGGCTGGGTTAAATTACAAGTTTAGATCTTGAAATTTTCTGTCCCATCATTAAGATTTTAAGACGCATTAAGACACTGAAGCCTGTAATCTTTGTGGTTTATCAAATTTTGTATGTATGTAGGAAACAGTTTTCTTTTTTTCCCCACCCTCTGCACCCCCTGTGGAACTTGATTTTCAATTGGTTTGTCAGGGAGAGACGAATTGCTATGTGGTTCTGAATGAATCTGTTGAGGGCAGCTCCAGCGCAGCACAGTAGCGCTCTGTATGTGAGAACTGCTGCGAAGGCATTCATATGCTCAGTATTCAGAAAGTTTCTCTCTCACTCCATGGATAAAAGGTTGCTGCCAAGCAACACTACACAGGAAACACCCACAGATGGTCTACCTAATATCTACAGCACAACTTGCCCAACAGCCCTGTCCTCCCTAATGACTTAACATTGCTGTTGGACCTGTAGAACGTGACTAGTCTTGACCTGCAGAATGATATAAAACAATTTACGAGCTCCTGCACAGATGGCTAGCAGTTCCTCTCATTTCCTAATGTGTTGCGGTATGGAACATCCATTTAGCTGCAGTAGTGGCAGTTTACTCTTGTTATGCACAACAGAGAACATGGGCAGGGTCATTTCTATGCGGCGCTGGTGCGGGGTTTGTGTATTAAGAGTCGGAGTGATGAGGAAGCAAACAGCAGTGAAAATTAGAAGTCATTGTGGTGGATGGGGCCAGTGTTGACAGCACATTAAGAGGTTTTTGGGGGTGGGGGGGCAGCCATTGATTTGTTCACAAATAAGCCGTTTGCGCTTCCCAAGCAGCTCCTCTTCTCTTATTCCCCTTCTTCGCTCATGCTGATGCAGGGTCCTGTTTCATCTGAATTAATGACAGCAAGTATGGCATCACATCACCTCATTAATGAATTGAAGAGTTGCTTATCTCTGCAAAACCAGACTCCCTAAAAATGTTCTGGATAGCGGCCCTTGCATTACCCAGCCACACTAGCTTTGTTTTCTTTTGTTTTTATATAGACGTTTCTTTTCAGATATCCACAAAATAATTAAAGTGCCGCACATTGTAGAATATTATCCATTATCATCCAGTGCAAGAAGCCTTAATAATATAAATGCAAACTAGATGTTCTAAATTCTCAAGTGCACATGCTAAGGGGAAATAGAAACTCACTGTCTACACACTGGAAGCGAATAGTAAATAACAGACCATGGAATATCTTTGGAGGCTTTCTGATTTCTGGGGTTAGAATAAAATCTTGCTCTCATCTGCTGCTAGAGAGGAAGCCATCTGACTCAGAGCTGAAACTGCTCTGTAAACGCACTCCTTCTGTTGGGCTAATAAGGCCATTTCTCACTCTCCTCTGACCCAAGATTCAGTAAAGCTATGCTTTATGTTCAGACATCAGCTATCCTGAGGACATCTTAATTCACTGTCACTGCTGGAAGAAATTTACCAAGAAATAAAGAAGAAAACTCAACTCTGAGACTTTCATTTTTTTAGTAAAGTTTTTAAATGAGCTAAAGCATGTTCTGCATGAACCTCACACAGAAAGTATTGAGTCCATATTTGATACATTTTTCTTAATGTGTAGTATAGACAATTTGTTATGCAGTGAGATATACAGTGTAAAGAATGTTTCTCTCCAAATTTCAAATTTAATGCAAGCCAAGCATATGACCTCATCATGACTCCTGATGAACATATCTTTTTGTAGGAAATATAGCTTTTACTACAGGTAAAGTATCTGGCCTTTTAGTCCATTTTTGTCAATGATTGTGCAAATTATAGGCAAAAGGTATTCATCCCTTCATAGTGCTTTCTCACTGTTTTGAAAATGCAGACATGAATATAAAGTGTGTTGTCTTGAAATGCAGATTTTATGTTCATTCCTGAATTCTTCCTCTGATTTTTTCCCCCCTGTGACTGCTGTTAGTGCTGCAGGAACTAATGTTTTTTTTTCACTACATGTCAAAGTAACAGTTATTTTCTCAGTTCAGATGAATCATTTGATCTCCGAGATGTGAGAAAATTGTGAAAAATTACAGTTCTTCGCCTGTCTTTAAATAGCGTGTTTTGTCAAGCCATTAGTGAAAAGCCCAAAAGATGTTCAGTATTTTTTGTTTACTTGAAAATTACTTAACTGTTTCTTTTTTAATCAAAGTAGTTGCCAGTTGTTCCTGTATTAATCGAGGCGTTTACTACCAATCCAGCTTCCCTGGTCTGTCTAGTATATTTCTAAAATGCAATTTTAAATGTGTGTCTGTCAGGGTGGGAATCACTTTGACCAGTATGAAGAGGGCCAGTTGGAGCTGGAGCAGGCGTCACTGGACAAGCCCATCGAATCGGTAAGGCTGCATCCATCATCCCACACCATTGGACCAGCTGTGAGAATGGATATGATTGGTCCAGGGAGCAATAAGAACAACACCTTTTACTCCATTCATACTGTCCGTGTAGATGCATCCAGTGTTTTCTTGAACACATTGCCACCTAACCTGTAGAATCACTTGTCTCATGTGCATTAATATCCTTTAAGTCCCTCCCACTTCCCATGTCCTATGCCTACTCCATTTCCTGTGTGACAGTTAAAATTATTATATATATATATATAGGCTAGATCTTCCTGTTTAATGTAGAGTTTACAGATAGATGTTAGATTTTTGTATCAGTTTCCCATTAGTCATTGTTAGTCATCTAAGCACTAGGAGAAGAGGATACTCTGAAAGCATGGAGTGGATGAAGCACTGTCATTAAGGGCTGTTATTTAAATACTGTAGTGGTTCATTGATTTTTTTTTTTTTATGGATACAAAGGAAAATTCATACAGATTTTAATTTGAATGTGGTATATGACTACTTTGAGTTTACATGCTACACAGAGTTGGTCACTTCTATTTTTAAGAGCTACTTTTAGTTCCTAATCAAAGCTTTTTTTTTTCCTCCTTTAATTTGTATAAACGAAGTCTTATATTAATGCAGATAGACTGCATTTTACAGTGCACATATGGACTTGAGTTATATATCTAATTGTTTTGCAGCGGCTCAAATTTGTGTTTATAAAAACGACGCAGTGCTTATTCCACCCCATTTAGCAAAGAAGCGAGCACACATTAGCTGGTGTGAGTGGTTACATTTGTGTTTGAGTGAGTGTGTCTATGTAGCTTTAGAATTTGTGTCTTAGTGTTTGTGTCTGTAGGACAGTTATCTTATTGTACACAACTTGGGGTGTTCGACATTTCTCTCCTGCAGCGAATTGGCCCCTATTAGCTAAGCAGCAATGACCCGGTTTGTATTTGCACGCTCTGCTTTCTTACTCCTATCTTTAGGGTCCTTGTAACGCTTCTCTGACTATCTTTCTCTCTCTGTCTCTTTCTCTCAGTTTCACTCCTGTCAAACTTTACATCTATTCTCTCTCTCTCTCTACCTCAGTTTCTCTCTCGCTCCCTCCCTACTACACAGTGATTCGGTGTACAGTACCCTCTGTCATTCTGTGCTGGCATGGTGCTTGTGCAACTGGGACTGCATTTTTCGCTGAAAAGGCACTTCGATAATAGCGCAGGCAGCTGTCTTCTTTCTGTCTTTCCTACTCTCTCCATACCCCCGCTCTGTCTCTGAGGCAGTGTGGTGAGCAGGCCCAAACTCCTCTTACCTTCACAGTGTTAGGAGCCACATCAGATAGGATCTGCAGTCGCATACAGAGCTAAGCAACGCTCCATCTAAGGCACAATTGTTTGTTTTTTTCTCTTTTAATCAATGAGTAAGTATAGGATAAACAATCAGGAATAATTATGAATGAAACATTGATGAGCTTAGGAGAATTAAAAATAATGCATAACGAAAATATTAGCTTGAAAAATGAGCTGTATTTTTAATTTACTGTTTTTTTCTAAAGGTAGGACTCTTGCATATTTTGGATTAAAAATAGCTGTATGCTGTAAATGGATTTCACTAATCCAATGACCTGTTGAGTTTTCAGCAGGTAGTAGGCAGTGCCCTGTTAACCAAAAAATTGTCTAAATATGTAGAATTTTATGTATGAAGCAATTTTTCACAGATACTAAAAGATCCCACTGCGTGGGCGATAGAGAGGGAGGAATTAAAGGAGAGAGGTGGCCTGCTCACCTGGCTTAAGTGGCTCTTTTGCTCCTGCGCTATTATTTGTGGAGGGGTCCTGAGGGCCATGCTGCAGCATCACACAGGTCCTCTCGCAGCAGCAGAGGTGCTGTCAACTGTCACTTAATCTCTGGTACTGTTAACATTATTGAACATAATTGTTTTTTTTAAAGTGCATGCTCAAAAACAAGGTCATACACATTTTACCTGTGTAAAAGGCTTGAGTCACTCCCTAATTCTTTATTTTTTGCTCCCAACAAATGGTCTTGAGCAATATTTTTCCAGGCTTTTTGGAGATCTTAAGAGTTTTTCTTTGGTCATTGGCTGCTTTTTCACTCATTTTAAGTCCAGTCATATATTTTCAGAGGCCCGTGAATCACTGAAGCATGAGAAATGGATCAGTTAGTGTTGTCTCTACACATAACAAAATAGATTCTTTGCTACATTTTAAATTGTATCTTTAGGCACTTTGGTACTAGCAGCCTGTCATAAAAACACATTTGTTTCAATTTGTTTAGTTGACTCTATGAAAAATGGCAAAGGTAGCACAGTTTGGCAGGTATAAATTTGTAATTTTGCACCAACAAGATGATTCCCTTGGACCTATTTGCAGAAAATGTGAAATATCTTGCTATGCTGTGCATTGTGTCTTTAAAAATTTTTGAGGAATCTCAACAAGTGGAGGACAAAGCAGTAGATAACAGTATCTGAAAGACATGTCTTTAAGAAATAGGAAAAGACCTGGCACAGGACATGAGAGAGGCATCTGGCCTTTCAGTTGATCTATCTGCTATTCACCAAAACCTCATCATAAACCGTCTCAGTGGAAGGGTTGCTGTCAAGAAGACATTATTAAGGAAAGGAAACAGGGAGCAAAGGCTGATGTATCACATGTTACACAAGAACTGGACTGAAAATCATGTAAAGTTGCAGATGTTTCAATAAATTCCCCATTTTCCTTGCAAAATATAAAGAAGTGAGGGGTGACTAAAGACTTGCACGGTACTTTAAATGCAAACAAATATGAGACGATATCTGATAATTAAGAAGATGTGAAGAAGCTGTTCATACTTTAAAAAAGGTGCAGTTCTGTTTCAGAGCAAAAAAGTATAAAACTATACTGCGATAGCCAAATGGCTACAGCAAGAAGAAACTCGCTGAATCTCATACTAGTTTAGATGTAACCAACACCTAAATGTATCGGTAGATTTGAACGTTTGCATTAAATCCTTCCTCAGCCTCTAAGGCAGTAGCATTTGTGGCAGTTGACCACCAGTGTTGCATCTCGGAGCTGTCGGTGACTGCTTCGGCCCAGCTTCTCGGAGCCCCTCCCCTGCCACTTATTGTGTGTGATCTATAGGCAGCTAGAGGTCTGTGGTACTTTCTTGGGATCTTTTTTCTCTTCCTGTCTTTCCCATTTGGTCTTTGCTATTTTCTCTAACACTGTTTTTGCATTGCATGTGTTAACTTGATAGCATTCAGTACTATTTCCTCTCAACACTCTGTCTTAATCACAGCTACAACGTTTTCTCCCAGACTCATTCCTCCCACTTCTCTTGACCCTCCTAGTCCCTCAATCCTACCATCCTCCCCTGACCTGACCCAGTACCAGAGCGATATGCAGCGGGCAGCCTCAGAGCCACAGAAACCACACAGATGTGCAGGCAATCCAAGAAACACATGTATTCAGGCCACAGGAAGATTAATTTCTTCATTATGTACTTACTTGTAGTCACAATGATTATTTTAAAGTTACTAAGCATCTCATGGGAATATTTGGGTAAGAGTTTATTACTGAAGTACAGCCAGGCAGTATGTGGCATAGCTATTTGTCCTTTTTTAGACCTCGGGCACATAAAAGGTAGGAAGACGACGACGACAAGCAAAAGGTCAAACACAACTGACCCACATTTTTTCACAACACCACAGGCTCTAAATTTAGCACAGTGATCCAAGGGCTCATAGCTGAGACCATCACAAATCATTTAAGTTGCTGTTTGACTCAGATTGGACATTGAAGAAAAAAAAAACTTAAATTGGAGAACAGTGGCATTTATCTGGTTTGAGGTCTCTATTTCTTAACTACACTTTGCTAAATTTCCTCAACTTGAATTGTGGCTTCAGAATTATGAGGTAAGTACATATTTTTAGTTATTTTATTTTAAATTAATTAATTAAGATTGTTTGTTTTTTTTTCTCTCATTTTCCCCATCACTTAGTAAACAAAATCTTTAAACACTTCACACTAAATCTGACACATTTACATTAAAGGAGCTTATTGTTTTTTATTTATTTACCTTTTGGTGCATTTAGATGAATGTTTCCATTTAGTCACACCTGCAGTAATGACACCCACAGAGCTTCACATGAAAGGGAAAATGCTAAAATGAACAAAGACCTGCAGAAAGCAGTCTTTTCCACCACCAGCAGCAGCAGCCCACCTTTTGGCAAGACACATCCTTAAGGGTCTGCCTTAGTGCTGAAGAGCTCTTGTCCAAGAAAATATGCGATTTTAGTTAGCTTCGGTTCATGCATTTGTATGCATATGCCTGTCCAGTATTGGCATGTCTTTATTAATTTGAGTTAAAGCAGTTTCTCACATCTAGACAGGGACATGCAGATGCACACGTACCGTCCCATTAAAATGGCTGCTTAGACTGACTCAATAAAACTAAACACTCTGAGGTCTCTAAATGGGGTCCCCTGCATATCACTTCCCTTTATACATATGTTGCCATGCACTGTGCCATTGAAAGCACATTGCACATTCTTAAAAACACCCCCTCTTGTAGAGGTCTTTGTTTGGATAACATTTCCTATTTTTTTTTCTTTCTCTTGTATTAACAGTCAGTTGGTGGATTTATTGAAATGCCTACCTTTTCTGTTTGTATACAGTATTATGTTTGTTTAAAAGCAGAGAGAGATTTGCATTTTTAAAAAGTAGAGAAGCTATCAGAATTGCAGTTGAAAGCGTTTGGCCGGTTTCTTACGTTGTGTCACGTGTGACTGTTTTTTTGACAGCCCAGTATTTTAAAGCCAGGTTCGTATGGAAATGCCTTCACTCCACTTGCACTGCTGTTGGACTCGCCGTCGTTGCTTTCATCTGTCTGTCTGTCTATTCTTTTGGTGCACTCATCTGTTCAACACCCAGTCTGCTCCTCATCTCTGCCCTCTTAACTTTTGCAGAACACATTTTGAACTCATCGCTTTCTCGCTGTCAACAGTTGGAACTGTTGCCTCATCCAACATGCCTTTGCTGTTTTTTTAAATCTCTCGATGATTAAAAAACAAAAAGAAAGTTATTTGTGAAAGGGAACTATGGCACTTGTGTCCGAGTCTTTTTCCTAACCACTACATTTAGTGCTGGACAAATAAATCGCCTGACAGCGATTGTGCAGAGGATGGGAGAGCCTTTCTCAGCAGTTAGTTTAGGGTGGATTTTATTCTCGCCATTCCTTCCTCATAGGTCAGCTAATTCCCCACATCGATAAATGCTTTTGTGTAGTCTTTTCACACTGCAATACTGCAGTTAAGGACAGAAGCAGAGCCTGTGTCAGTGACAGGAGTGGCTTTCACTGCAGCAAATTCTGCAGAATAAATACTGCCCATATTTTGTCCATTAGGCATGAAGAAATGACCTTCAGTGGGCCTAAAGCCTCTAATTCTTATGTTTGTGCTCAACTGCTGGGCAGCAACAAGTCATAAACAGTGATTTGCTGGGCTTTTTAATTTAGTCTTCAGTGTCCTGATTTCAGGGTTGATTCAGGCAGGCTGTCTCCAGTTGCCTTCCTACCATGTTAGCCCCAGCACACATTTCTCTCTTATCTCGTCCCACAGCGGAAAGGATCTGACAGTTGCACAGTATGAAATGGAGGGGGGGATAAAAAAAAAGAAGAAAAAAAACACTAAACCATAACAGAAACAGGAAGTGAAGAACTTGAGTCTCTCTTGAGCATTGGAAGCAAACATCTGCTAGTTGATTTGGATGTTATTGTAGTCAGCAAGATGCAAAGTACCATTGTAGTGTTAAGAAAAAGTATGTCACTTGTAACGTAGCGCAAAGGAAGGCAACAGTTTGCTTTGAAATGCCAACTTAAATAAAACCCCAGAACAGCAACAAGGATTAAACCAAATGTATCCCAATTGCAGTGTCGTGGGCGGAGATGCAGTGTGCACGCTGCGTGTGTGACTACCACTCCCCTTCACATGCACTAACCCATACAAGCCCAGCTCACCTCCACCACCCTAGAAACTCACCCTCATCATGGCTCAGCCTGCTCTGTTCTGCTCCCAGCCTCCTCTTTTTTTCTTTTTTTTTAATCAAAGAGAACTAAATGAGCCCTGTTGAGCCATCACTTTCCTCTCTGTGCCTGATCCACCTGAGACTAACACAGTTGGAGTTTTGTTAATCCGCCCACACCCCTCAGCCCGCCCCATTCCTCTGTATGTGTACCATTCACAGTGCGCTACTAACACCGACGATCCTTTTTGTTAAAACTCTTTAACAAAAAGCTGCATGCAGTTTATTTTTTCTGTTTAAACCCCTTCACTTT
Organism: Apistogramma diplotaenia; assembly: GCA_015052665.1. Taxonomy (NCBI): domain Eukaryota; kingdom Metazoa; phylum Chordata; class Actinopteri; order Cichliformes; family Cichlidae; genus Apistogramma; species Apistogramma diplotaenia. The sequence goes on from VOQJ01003080.1 coordinate 17,293, forward strand.
CTGTTTGTGAAAGTTGATGTCAATCTCTTTGTGATTATAAATATCCTTTTTTGTTTGGTTTGTATGTTTTTTGGTAGAATGCAGCACTCTGGTGAATGTTAGACAAGCTTGGAATAGTTATAATCACAACAGAAAAACACTGCTTATTAAGAAATCTCATTGTTACCTGTTTATTTGTGCTTGAGGATGTACTGTAGTGTGTAGTGGTGGGACAGTCTTGCATTTCACTTAATGTTTTTGTTTTCTTGCTGACCCATACTAGTGATATAACGGTCTCCGACATGCACAGTTGGCCCCACAGTGTGCTGAGAGTTCCTGTTGTGTATGTTCTCGCACCCCTCCAGCCCCTTTGGTTCATTGTCAGTTGCATGATCCTGTGATGCATTTTCATAGAGATCATTAGTATTAAAAGAAAAGCCTTGTACACACTTTCAGGTGTTCAAAAATAGTCTGAAGGTGTCTTTGCTAGTTTATAAATACTAATGATATTTATGAGATTATCACATTATAGATCTGATAATTGTTGAGGCCTGACAATTGATAACAGACCAGAGCTGCTGGGGGTGTCCAAAAATATGCACAACAGCCATTTTTAGTATTCTGATGGGGCTACATGCACACGTCCCTTTTTTTTTTCCACCTGCACACCCACATATCCCCTCACACATGCATAATCTATCCACCCTGGGCCTTGTAATGGTAATCCAAGGCCCACTAGCTCCACTTGTCTCTTCCTGTTGCTATATTTTTTGTGACAGCTGCATATGTTTCATGGTGCTCTCCTTGTCATGGTTTCAGAATCACAGCAAGCTTGGAGTTTCTGGTCTTTGTTTTGTTAATGCTAGATTTCCATACCTGTTCTGTGTCACTTTTCTTTGTGTACTGAGATCTTGCTCTATAGTGGTTCATATATGTATGCGTGTGATACATATATCGCCCTCTCCTGCCTCCTCCCTCCTCCCTCCTCCTCCTAACTTGTCAGTTAGTGGATGTGATTTCATGTGTTACCTATATCTCTGAAAAAATAGAAATGCTCCTGTCCATTTTCTTTGCCTGATAAAGGTTTTTTTTAAAATGCACTCCTACTTTAGGAGGATATCTTGTAGTTTACAGACTACATATAGCCTCATTTATTGCTCGTAGTGGAAATCCAACCCTTTCTCTCAGCTTCCCACCTTTTATTCCCTCACCCCCAAATGCCCTTACCACTCTATGTGCTGGAAGACACTGATTATTACACGCTGTAGGTGATGACGATAATGACGATGGTGTTGGTGGTGGTGGTTGTGCTGATGATGATAGTGTGATCTGAGTGTTTGTTAGTTTTTTTTGTTTTGTTTCTTTTTTGTTAATATTTTTTTTCTCTTTTTTTCACCCGTGCCCACGGGGTAAAGCTCCTCTTATTATTGGAATATTTTTGGTTTTTTTCTCCTCTTTTCTCTCTGCTAGGATAACATCGGGCACCGGCTGCTTCAGAAACATGGCTGGAAGTTGGGCCAAGGCCTTGGCAAAACCATGCAGGGTAAGAGCTCACTCTTCTGTATGCTCAAGTTCAATGTATGCTGGTGGTGTTGGACCACTATTTGTCATTTTCTGTCCCCTCACATTCCCCTTTTTGTACTGCTTTTTGTGTTAGGTTTTCTTTTCTCCTCACAACCTTTCTCTGACTTCTTACTTTTGTGTGAAATGAGTTATTATTTAAAGAAGCACTTCAGTTTTCGTTGCTCTCGTGCTGCTGTTCCTTCAAACTGAAAGAGGGAAATATTTTTGAGGCCTTAGGGAAGAGACCTAGGGGCTTGGGAGCCAAAAGGAAGCTATTCACCTTCGCATTATGCATGTAGTTTGCAGCAGAGTTGACTCTGCCCCTTTTTCCACATTCTGATTCAGCTCTTATGAACATGCAGTTTGCTGATATGGTGGTTTGTTTGGTGCCTTCAGGGCACATCTTTTTTTATCTTCTTCAGCTCATGCCCTGAACTTCTTGGTTGAGAGCATATTCGGATCAGATTAAAATTTCCCAAATATGGGATAAAGTATTTAGCTAAAGATGAGATAAGAAAAATTGTGTCTCTGCTGAAACATGAGTGTGTATTTATTTTTTTAGTGGGGCAGTGAGGCACATAAAGGGCACATGAGCTGTTTTTTCCACTGCAGGAACCTTTCCCAGGGACCAGAGGCTTTTGGAGGATTTTGCATGAAAACCCAAGTGAATATTTCTGATTCACTTAGTTACCTAGTTACATTTTAACCACTCACATGTCTTTGTCATATAGTTACAGTTACTGTTCATGAAAATCTTAAGTTGGTATTGAAAAAGCAGTGACTCTGAGAATTGCAAAAAACAATTCTCATGGTTTCACAGACATTATGTTCTAAGCTCCTAATAAATATGCCCACACCTCTGCACACATCTGTATCTTCGCAGGAAGGCACTGCATTGTCAGATTTTTGTAATCAAAGGTTGTATCCTGTCCATTGTGTGGCTGCTGTGTGCGTATGCCAGTCAACACACAGATTCACAGGCCTGCAGCTCTGAAACAGCGAGGAGAAGTTAGGGTTGGAAACTGCCTGGATGTAACCTTGTCAAAAATCCGTGGTCCTCTATTTGCCTCATTTTTGTGGTTTTGATGGGTGAAAAAAAATGTGCTTGGCTCTTGTCTCTGTATGTGGGACAGTTCAGGTGGTACTAGACTCAGTGCTGACATGAGGCTGCATTTAGACCTACTTTAACTTTGTGAAACACTGCCCTTTTATTCATTAAAAGAGTTAAATATTGTCATGCTGCAGTGCAACAAAATGACATCTGGCCAGACAGTCCCATTGGCTGCACACCCCTAACATTAACCTCAGCGTTTTTGCTGTTTACTCAATATACTTACTACTGCGACAACTTAGACCTGTCAATCCATTTCTGTTACTCTTACTGAATGCCCGACTACACTGTCTTACACTTAGGTTAAGGATTGCTTTGTGTTTTGAGCGTGAATCTGAAATGCTCAGTAACCTCTGCACCTAGAACTAACTCTTTAAGATGTAGAAGGCTTTAAACTAAAAATGCAGCATCAAGAGTGGTTGACTTTCTCTTGGCCATTCATGGTAATTGAATGGCCTTGTCCATATTGACTTGCACTTGCATTTAGAAGACGGCTGCACATAGCTGAGTGTGTGGGTTAGACCTTGCCTGACGTTGGCACCTCATTAGCTCAGACCTGCTGTGCTCATTGGCTCAGAGGCAGTTGTGCAGAGCCTTGGCATGTTTCCACCGAGCCATTTCCTGTCTCTTCATGGGCTTTCCTGTTCTCATCAGCATCTTCATTTTCTCTCGCTCCCTCTGTTCTGTTTCTGCTCGTAGCCTCGCCCTTCCTCGAAGTCTTCCCAAAAAGAGTGATGTATAGCATTGTTTATGAGTGATGTCATCACCGTCAGCGCCAATGAGTCCTCGCAGTCGAGACTGGAGCTCTGTTTTTCTGCATAACTTCTGGCATTAATCTCATCCACCTCTTTCACTGTGTCATTTATTATCCACCGAATCCATACCGCTTTAGTCGCGACTTATCCATCTCTCTCTGTCTTGCTCAGTTGCCGTGCTTTTGCAAGTGCATTGCCCTCCCTGTAAACCGAGCAGTAACATCTGTTCTCAATGTCAGCATTTTATTGTGAAACCCCACTCATACTGCAAAACAGTCAACACGCCCAAACTACAAAAACGTCATGAACATATAGGGGCTTGGGCAGAGCCAGTAACTGGGTTGCTTAAATGCACTCAGGTTGATATATGCAGATGTACAAACATGTGTCCAGGCTAATGGTGCTCCTTGTTTTTATATATCTGAGAAAAGGGGCATTGACGATGTCCTGATCTGTTTGCGTGGCAGCACAGAGTGGCAGATTTTAGCCTGCAGTGTCCTTACTTTACCAGTAGAGGCAGAAGAACAAAATGAACCATCTTTCTATTGTTAACATCTTTTTAAATTAATTTTTTTGGGACTCGGTGTAGAAAGGTTGTCAGTGTCAGTTAATGACTAAAATCTTTACCTTGTTTGCTCTCAGCATTGCTGTATGTGAAGCCTGTTCTTTCCAGATGTTTCTATAAACCGCTTGTCCTCCAGAGACACTCGGCTGGCTGGTCGTTGAGTTTTATTGCTGCAGCTCTCTCATGTACATATATGGCCTTGGTTCTCCGTGTCGTCTCTCATAGGTATTCTCAGGCCGAACGTGGCCAAAGACCGGAGTAGGCCAGAAAGCTGCTTCATTTCATTCTGGGCAGGCTGACAAGTTTATGGAGGGTAACAACAGCAGAAATTTCAGAGCTTAGCTTTTGGTATCCATCATTGTTTATTTCCATCTGGCCATGAACCATTGAATAGCAGTCTATTTGATGTGATAAGGATGTGTGCTTTGTGTGGAGGAGAGAACAAGTTGCAGGGGCTGACTGTGCTCTTGTTTTTGCCGCTGGCACCAGTCATGTGGTTATGTAAGCATCCTGCTTTGTGGGCAGATGAGACTGCGGCAAATTGTGTCCAGTTGTTGTGCTGGAATTAATGTCCCAGTGTTGGAACGTGATATCTCCTGTTAAAATTTTCCTAATGCACTTAGGAGTACGCATATCACATAATTGCACCACTGCATCTCATTGAAGTGTGCTGGATAATCACTGTAATCTTCCTCTTCTTTCCTGTCCTCCTTGCCCAAAGAGACAGTTGTTGAAATTTGACATTAAAGCATTGTGTCCCCTTTTTTAAGTTTTTCACTGTATTGACTCTGTTCTTATTCTTCTTTTGTCCCTTTTGCCCTTTTTTAGGTAAGGTTTGTTGGATCCCCTCTGTATGTCTGTGTGTGTGTGCGCGTGTGTGTGGGTCTGTGTTTTCTTTTCCCACTCTGCAGTTGACCTCAGTGTAACATCCCTTTTTACAGTGTATTATAGGCTAATGGCCTCTGTCAGCTTCCTTCTCTTTGCTTCATAATCACTAAACCTTTATTTCAATCTGCTTTAAGAGTAAAGTGCTTCGATTTGAACAAAGAACAATGAATCCTTATAAATGAAGGTAGATTTAGGAAGCCATGATTCCGTCACAACCCTTAGAATCATCATCTCCATGTATGTTAGATTTTTTTTTCTCCCTTCTTTGAGTTTCCGTGGCTGCTGATGGGTAATCTGACTGGCTGTAACCACGGCTCAGACTTTGAATGGCTTGCAGAGTAGACAAGTTTTCTCCCCTCTGCTTGTTTGCCTGTTTCTACCCGTGAAACTTGCGCGCGTGTGTGTATGTGTGGTCATTATGTGGGACTGAGGTGTGTGCGTGTGTGTGTCTGCTACTGACTGGGCCATAGAGTCAACTTACAGGGAAAACCTCTCCACCTCTTACACCCCAGTTGTCTTTGTCCCCATGGTCACAGGCTCCCATCCTCCCCCTGTTTCTTTGCCCCTTCTGCATAGCATGTTTGTCCCAGAGGTGCACTCCTGCTTGCCTCCAACTGTCACTCACCTGGGGCTTTAAGCAGTGTTGGAGGTAGCACACTGAACTACTACTTTCACATGATATAGTACAATATGAAGCTACAGTTGGGAGCACGGTTAACTTCTTTAGTTGTACCTCAGTAAATGTTGCTGTTCCATAGCAATAAAGAAGCCACTCTAAGCACTGCTCAAAGCCTTGCTGGCTCTTCCCTCAGGTACAGTTTTGTGTGTGTGTTGTGTTCACTTTTTCCGCGGTTAAGCACATCCCAAAATGAGCTTGCTGGCTGTAGGCTAGCGAGGAAATGAAAGAATCTCAGGGAGATTTGCGAACTGGGCTGACAAGCGTCTGCGAGGCAAAAAGCTCAGAGGGGGAAAATGGTGGTCATCCCTAGAGGCACCTTATCATCTCAAACCAGATATTTGACCACATCTTTAAAAAGGCAAAAGTATACTTTTGATTCATTAGTTTTCTTAGACAATAAGCTTCCCTTTAGAGCTGAAATACTATCAGACTTGGCAAGTTTTTAGTCTTTCCTGTACAAAGAACAGCTCCTTTGACTTCTTATTTGATGAGATTTAATTTTTTTTGTTTGTTTTTATGTTCCCAAGCTAAAATGTGAGGGATTTCTGGGGTTTTACTGATGTAGGAGCAACCCGCTTTTCCACTACAGGAACTTAATAACCTGCAACCTTATGAGCACTTATGAGGCAAAGGTGCGCTTCACTCTTGAGCTGTCATTTAAAAAGGCAGCAGCATTCTTCTTTGAGTTTAAAAAGGCCTATGTTGGCAGTTTTTGCTATGTTATCATATTGGTTGTATTTAAACATCTAAAAAAAACCAAACAAACCTTTGAGCAGACCCACGAGCCTGATTTAGCACAATTTTTTTAAAGGGAGCTGAGTTTTTGCTCCCACAACTCCCACAGCCCCCATTTTAAGAGAACATTGTAAATAAACTGAGAATCTGTTTTGCAGGTCGCAAGTTCCCATAGTGGAAAAGGCCTTTTGGTGAAGGGTGTTAGTCGGGTTTCTTGGGGGCATATTTTGTTTGAGAATCAAGATGACATCAGGCTAGGGGCCTGGGGACGGGAGCAAGTGGTTGACAGAGAGTTGTGAGAGGAAATCCCTGTAAGCACCTAGCCCTGAATGAAGGGTGGAGGGTGGGGTGGGGGGGGGGAACCCCACCGTAGCCCCTCTGGTAGGGAACGCACGCCCGCCC
>VOQJ01003084.1:5117-32697 GCA_015052665.1 Apistogramma diplotaenia
AGAGAGGTGTAGAATAGGTGGGAATGTTGGACATTGATCCCTGTTGTGTGTATCTATGGAGCGTTGACTGGCATCAGCGTAGATTAGCCATGGAGACAACTATTAGCAGCAAACGCTAATTCGCCAGTTGAGGTTGAGGCCTTGTGGCGCGGTGGTGATTTTGTGCGCATGATTAACTGTTCTCACAGTGAGAGAAGACTGGAAATCACAGTAATTGTTTGTGCATGTTGATTTAATGGGTTTTGCTATAAGATGTTGAGTTTAAAGAGGCCTCTCACTGTAAAGCAGCACACCTAGTATGAGACTGTGACACAGAGATTGTGCATAAGTGTGTGTAACAGTGTACTATGTCTGTATATTTGCAGGCTATGTACTCACAAAAACACGCTGGTCTTAACTGATTTTAATTCAAGTGTGCATCATGTAGAAAGATTATTCATGATCCATCAGTCATGTAGAAATAATATAAAGATTTTCAAGTGGCACAAAAAAGCATTAGGTTATCCGGTGTGCCTGCGAGTGTGAATAGTTGTCCGTCTCTCTGTGTTAGCCGTGTGATAGGCTAGTGACCTGTCCGGGGTGCACCCCGACTCTAACACAGCGACAGCTGGGCTCCGGCACCCCTGCAACCCTGAAGCGGTTAAGCGGAATAAAATCTATGGATGGATGGAGCACACCACATGGAGCTTTGCCCTGCAACAGAAAAATAGTCTGAGGTTGACTACAAAGAATTAATAAATGATCTCTTTTCTGCGCCCACAGAGACAGGAGCTGTTCTGCTCTCATCACTTGCTCTGCCTTATAGCTCGCTGCCTGCATCAGGCTCAGCACCATTTCTCTGTCTCACCTTCCGCTTTGCTTTTTTTCTTCATTCGCTCTCAGTGTACTTGGCAGAATCTATTCATCGTGTGTATTCTGTTCACTTTTCCTCTAATTCTCTGTTCTGCTCTGTCTGTTGAACTCATTTCCCCTCCATGTGTGTTTTTGTTCCCCCTTTCTGTCTCTTCCTGTAGCCCTGGGTCTAGATCGCTACCTAATCTAGGTGTTATTTTCAGCCAGAACCTGACAGCAGTCGAGGCTGCGAGGCTGGTGAACCAAAAAGGAAATACACAAAGTCAGACATAAACTCACCAACACATTAAAGAGCAGCAGAAAATGTACCTTTTTCACATGTCCATATAGTACATTTGTAGATTTTGTGAAGAAAACAATCTGTTCTCACCTTTATTATTACTGAAGAGCACATTTGTGCTTATACACACATTAAGGCTGCACCATATTTCATATCAGCACTTGTGAGTCACCCCCTGCCCATTTTTCTCCCGCGTGTGCCATATTTGATACAGAGGAAATGACTTTACAGTGTCGCTTTTATCTTGCGCCGCCAGCTCTGCCTTATTTACATAACTGCATATTTCTGTGCTAAACATGACATTGCTGTGAGCATCAGATTTGCTAAAAAAAAATCACCTTAACTGAAATCACTACGTCTTTATATTTAGAGTGAGCATGAATTATGATACTAAAGATTTGCTTTTTAAAGAGCATCATGGTTCATTTTGATGCATTAAACGGTGAAAAAGCTCAAACGGAAATGAATCCGTTCCATGTTTTGCTCGTCCTGTGTGCTTGATGTCAGCAGACAGGGTGTGATGCTGAACACCGGCACAAACTGCTTTAGTCAGTAATCAAGAGGCAGACCGGAAACAAGCTGAGAGAGGGGGAGAAGAAATCACATTAAGGGCTCTAAATCCACGGCTCCAAGGCAACCGGCATGCGACGTTCCACATATGTTGCGGAATTTTTAGTTGTGCAAAAGTAATTAGTTACACAACTGAATACAAATCAGACACAGGCTCTCATGCGCTTCTCTCTTAAACGAATGTTTAGTAAACTAAACCAATGAAACCAGAAACAGGACGGCCGAGAACTGCCAACTCCGTTTAAACCCCAATCCCAAAAAAAAGAGATGTAAATAAAACGGCAAAAATTTACAAATCACATGAAAACTATATTTTATTTACAACAGAACATAGAAAACTTTATATATATATAATGTCACCCCTCAAACTCTGGCTTACCCTGTCAGCACTGATGACACCTTCCCAGATGTGCACGCTGCCTGTTCCATCGGCACTGATGCACTCGGTTTAAACTGGCAGGGTTTGAATGCATCAGGGATGCAGGCTTTTGAACTGAGCGCCGATAACAAGCTGGACGGTCCCTTACCTCTTTAGTCAGAGGACGCAGCGCCCATGTTTCACGATAAGAATTTCACATTTTCATTCAACCACAAACAGTTTCCCACTTTGCCTCAGTCCACTTTAAGTGAGCTTTGGCCCTGATAAGACGGCGGTGTTTCTGGATCATGTTCACCTACAGCGTGGCTTCTTCTCGGTGTAACAGGGCTTTAACCTGCTTTTGTGGATTGCACACTTTCACAGACAGGCACCTCTGGAAGTGTTCCTGAGCCCATGCAGTGGGCTCCATGACCTGTTTTTGATGCAGCGCCACCTGATGGCCCAAAGAGCTCTGGCCATTTTTCACATATTAGTGAACATGATGTTATCTTTACTTCTGAAAAGATCTGCCTCTCGAGGATGCTCTTTTTATAACCAGCTGTGCTACTGACCTGTTGCCAATTAACCCAGTTATGTGTAAAATATTCCATGATTCTTTTTCTCTTATGCTTCACACAGTGTCCTAACTCTTGGGATTTGAGTTGTAATAATTAATATATAAAACTGCAAAAGGCAACTGAGGAGAAGCAACTGAAGCCGGTGCTCATGGTGTACCTGAGGGAGAGCAAGGTAAATGAGACGGTGCACCAAGGTACGCAAAAATGCATCCAGCAGTATCTGAGCAACATGCTTCATTTGGAGTCATGCTGCTCTCTCTCTCTGAAAAGTGTCAAATAAGCACTTTGTTTTAGCTCTGTTGTAAGTCTCTAATAGCCTTTCGGGGTTGTTCAGGTCCCACTGTCATTCACTGGGCCTCAAATCACACATGGACCCTTAATAAAACCTCCTTGCTGGTTAGCGTGTTGCTTAAATGAAAGCAGTGCAGTATGGAGTCTATTACTCTCTTAGATTATCTATTGGTGCTCAATAATAAGTCACTGAGGCCAAAGGTCGCCCTGTGCGTGTGTCTGTGATTCCAGCAGGATACGACTGAGCGAGAATATCGACACACTGGGATGAGAACATGATGTTTCTCTCCCAGCTTACACATACTGACACACAAAGAGTCACTCTGATACAAACAGCAGCCACTCCATTAGTTGGTTATCTTGCTAGCGCCCACTTAGAAGTCTTTGTTGCCTTCAGAACTGCTTTAATTCTTCATGATATCGATGCAGCGAGGTGCTGCAAACATTCCTCAGAGATTTTGGTCCATATTGACATGGCAGCATCACACATGTGTTGCAGACGTGTCAGCCATGAATCAATCCACATCTTACAATCCCTCTCTTTGAGTGAGATCTGATTACCATGGAGATCATTTGAGTAGAGTGAACTCACCGTCATGTTCAAGAGTCCAGTTTGAGATGATCTGAGATGTTCAAATACACATTATATAGAAAACGAATTACTAATTGTATCAGATGATTTGATCCCGATGATCCTGATGATGAAGAGTATGTTACACCAGCCATCGTACATGTTGGCAGGGTTGGTCAGCTGGTTGCTTGGACGTTTTTTTAGACCAACCGCGAGTGTCTTTAAGATGTATTTGTTGGACCTGCTTGGTAAGCAAAGTCTCTGTTCAGTCTAGTCTTTGTTTATCTCCATGCAAGGTTGAGCCCCGGGCTACCCGCATAATGACTGCATTACTAATGAGTTCTTATCGGGAGTCTGAATCCATAAAGTCCAACATGGTGTCAGAGTCCGTCGTCCTCCTGGTTTCTCATCATTCTCCGAGTTTGCATTTGCTTTTCAGTTTAGTGAGTGTCCACGCTTGAACATGGCCCATAAACAATGCATGCTGCTGAATTTGAGCACACTCAGCAGCAGTTTTCCGTAATCTGAACATCTAAAACATTTATAATCTTCAACTATGCCAGCGAAGCCATACCTTTGTCTGTTCTCTTTATTCATAACTCATTTTAATTCATAACAGAGACTTAAAAGGTCACTCTTTTCCATTTCAAAGGGATTCATCGCTAGAGACCAGAACAGTGTTGTAGGGCGATGTCGTGATTTAAACACACCTTAAAACTTGAAAAAGTGTTTTCCATTGATATTTTAGTACTTTCTGTGGGTATGGACATCGATCAGTGTAACTTAATGAGACATCGGTATGGAGTGTGTGAGAATGAATATCTAATAATCCAGTCAAACCTACAGGCACAAGAAGCCTTTGATCACTTGGTCAAATCTCATAGAAGGAAGGAAAAAACGTCTGAAGTGAAGGGGGAGGGACCCGTGCACCCCCTTGCATATGGATTGAGTAAAATGTGGTATTTAATCAGTTCAACCTCAACGCTATTGTTCCAGGGGGTTATGCACTGTAGGGTAACACTTGTGAAGAAGGTCACTGCTGGGGTGGACTGGTGTTCAGTAATGGATTTGACAGCCATTCCTCTGATGGACTCACTTTTAATCCCGTCCCAGCAAAAATCGCCAGTCTTTTTGTCAGCACCACAGTCTCCAAAGCATACATCACTACCATGTCGTAAACCTTCCCTTTCACTGCTTTCACTGTGTCACAACCCTGACAATCATCTCCCCCCACTCCATGCTGCCTGGACTCTCGTCTTCACCTCTCTTGTGAACTCTACGTTGCTTTGGATGGTTGAAGCCAGGTGTTTAAACTCATCTACCGTCACCACCTCTAATCTTTGCAGCTGCACCTTTCCACCTGTCTCTCTCTTATTCAGACATACTGTATATTCTGTCTTGCTTTTACTGACTTTCATTCCTCTTCTCTCCAGAACATACCTCCACCTCTCCAGGGTCTCTTCCACCTACTCCCTATACTCACTATTATAGATTACAATGTCATCTGCAAAACATCTTAGACCACAAAGACTCCTGCCTGATCTCACCTGTCAGTCTGTCCATCGCCACTGCAAACAAGATGGGGTTCAGAGCTAACTCCTTGAAGCCATCTGTCACTCCTGTCTCCACACCACTGTCCTCATGCATGTCCTGCACCACCCTCACACTGCACAAAGCTGCACTGTCTTTGCTTTTTCTAGATCCACAAAGACACCCTTCTGATCATCTCTATACTTACTCTCAAAGCAAACATCACACCTGTAATGCTCTTTCTTGACATGAAACTGTTCTTCACTCATCATCACCTCGCTTATCAACTATTTCCCATAGCTTCATAATTTAGCCAATCAGCTGTATCGCTCTGCAGGCGCTACAGCTCTGCGTATCGGTGCCGGTACACTTCTTCTCCATTCCTCAGGCATCCTTTCACTTGCATAAAAAGTCTCCTGCTCTACCAGGCATCTCCACACCTGCTGCTTCATGAATCCCGTTTCCTACTGAGATCCTGTGAGAATGTAACATATTTATTGTAGCAGTTTGACTGAAGTAGCACAGAAACAAAGTATTTTTTGTCTTATTTGTTTCTCTTTTTCCCTATAGTTAAGCAGTACATTTTTTTTCTTTTGATGTATAATGTAACATGTTATGTAGTATTTAAAAACTTGGGCATGTCAAAACAAAATTGAGATAGCTCTAAAAATCACCAGAGGCCAGGAAATCTATAAAACTAAACATTAATAATGTAACTAGTTAAATTTTGAAAACCAAAGTTTACAACAGCTTAGAATTTATGATGTGATTTTTTTTAACTTGCCACTTTACACAGTTTTCTTATCATCCACCAAGATCCTCCAGTGTTGTTTCCCCGCATGCGTTACAGGAAGCCAGAGTGCCATTTTGGGACTACTGCAGCTTCTGTGCTGATGCACAGTGTTTGGGAACCACCAAAAGCACACAGACAGCAGCAGAAGTGGACTCTTTCTCTGAATGGAGATTACTCGCAAGGAAAACCAGGCCACTTGCTTCCGGTCAAGGATTGCGTCTGGAAGTCTGACCCCGGCAGAGGTTTCATTCTGCAGCTTCTTGAATGACAGAAACGGTTTCACTCGCATCTGCGGTACTCCTCTATTCACCGCCCCCTCACTCTGCCTCTGGATTAGTGACTGCTGCTTTCTTGCATGGGTGAGAGACAGAGAGGAGGATCCATGAGAGGAAGACGGCTCTAAAGTGTCCAAGGAGACGTGGGAGACGGAAACATGAGCCTCGGCTTTTTTCAGTGTCGAAGCAGGTTAATCCTCTCAGCAGCAAATAAACACGTTCAAATCAAGGCAGCATAAGATGAAATGAAACAGCATATTCCTGCAAATTACTTTCTCTCTTGACCTCAGTGTTGGATTACATACACAAGCACAAATAATCATATCTTTTGTCTTTCTTATTCTTTTTTTAAATCTAATCTGATCCACAGCAAAGCAGAATACCAGATACATTTACTCACGCTCTGCTAAATTATGCTCTTGAGAGGAATAAATGTATAGAAATATGATTTAATTTCCCTGCCACAGAGTTTGGAGGTTTCTTGAGAGTTGTCCTGTCACTTTATTGACGTTTCTATGAGGTCCCACATGGGGCACTTCCTTTAGCCAGAAACAAATTTTAGAGGACGTGCAACAGTACATTGCTTTTTGTTGTATGTTGTTAATAAATTCAAATAGGAACTGAACCACTGTTTTCTATGCTCGCTCTCTTTATTTAATCTATCTACAGTGTAGATACCGAACTCAGGCACAGAATACAGAATTAGTGTTTCTCCTCTGAGGTCTTTGATAACATTTCTAAAATCAAACAATAAAAACTTCCAAACTTCTTTATAAGTGACTTATTAGACAACAAGCCATTAGAGCTTTTTCCTCCGAGAGGCTTTTGGGATTTTTTTTCTTTTTGGTTTTCATTTTAATAAAATCACCCAAAACAAGCTGAACTCAGTCAAGCAAACTGAGCCAAAAACAATTTGGGGCCTAAAATATAAATTCTAACATGGTCTCAGGGGAAACGCTGCACTCTGACAAACACAATATGAATACTGATGCAGAAAATTAAAACTCAGAATATAAAGATCCAGTTTCTGCAATACTGTAAATGTAATATCATGGATTTTCAATTAGGTTAATGTCAAGCTTGACCAGTGCAAACTCTGATAGATGGCTCGGCTCTGCCCAGTGTTTGGACGAGAGCTTCACTGTGGATTCTGAGACTCATCTTAGCCTCATGAAGATGGGAGATTAATCGCCTACTAGAGGGGCCCGAACAACTCTTTGTGATGGATTCGCCCTTTAAGGTCAGTTCAAGGGTCCAGATCAGATCATCCAAATTCTTAGTTTCTCTACTAAATCACACACTATTTTTTACAAGTATCAAATAAGACATAACAGACGTGCAATAGGGAAACTAATAATAATAATTATAAAATAGTAAAAATTAAAATTAAACAGTGTTTACTCTCTCAAAAAGTCCTGACGTGTGTAGATTTACTTCCTTTACTTTAATGTAATATTTGTCTTTATTATCATTACTACATTATTATCCCCCTCTTTGATTTCGTTTTTTTTAAAAGAAATGTACACTTCCTGTTTAAAAGCACGCACCTGTCTGCTGTCTGCTGACACCGTGGTTTTAATTTCAGGAAGTCTTGAATCGTCACTTGGTAAAGTCTGCTTCAAGGCAACTGCTGCTAAACACTTTAAGTTCGGCCTCATTTCAGAACATTAATCGGTTAGGAGGGACAGTTCTGAAATAAATGATTCCATTGGTCATACATTAAACCAACGGTAAATGATCCACCAAAAAGAAAAGTGGGTGTAATTCATGAGGAACAGCAGGAACGGTTGGTTACGCTGACAATCTGCGCTCCCTGAAAAGAGCTAATTTGTCATTGTGCTCAGATATAGTACTGACTATTATTAGCACAGCTGGGCTTTTTTTTTTTTCAATTCTGTGCACACTGTGCTGTGAAAACCCTTGAATTAACTTTTAATGTTGGAACCACCTTGCAGGGGATTCACCTTGTGCCTCGAGGACACGGCGGCACATCCAGGGCTGAAATAGATGCAGTAAACACAGAGGCCGCATCCCAAAATGATTTAGACCCCAGTAATCGACGCACACAGTGTGTCGCCGCGGCTCTTATCTTTGTGTTGTGTTTTGTCCCACTCTTTCCTTCTTGTTATTTGTGATAACTGTGAGAAGGAAAGCATTCAAACTAGACAGATACCAAAAAAAAAAAAAATCATACCAAGGGATGTTTTGGGCAGAGTGACAGATACTGTTGGGAAACTTTAAGATGGTGCACATTGCAAAGTAATTGTCAAGTAATTTATTGCTTTTTAATGACCCTAGCACTTCCCAGTAATATGATTTAAATTTTTATGATGTAGCAGATTATACGTCCTAATGGACTCTTTAAAAGTACACTGTACATTTAACTGACAGTAAAGCTTTCTTAGTGAATGATGGCTTCGGGGTAGAGTGACCACTGGATGGATGCCACTGGCTTTGTGCATCTTGTCTTTAGAGCTGCTTGAAGGATTATATTCTGAACTGCACAATGTTTTTAAAACAAGTTTTCATCTCAGGTTGGAGCTTTCACTGCCCAGTGTGCAGGAAATGAAATGTACACATTTTTTACACGCACATTTTAGATGGTGCTGATGGTAGTGATATGTAGGTAAAAGTTGTGGTTCGGCGAAGTTGTGTTTTCCTTTATTCTGTTTGTTCTACTGTTCATCTCTGTAATTCCTGTCTTCGAGTCTACAAAACAAAATAGTAAAGGTTTGATTTATGACAAGTCTGCATTTCTATGAGCGCACGTGTGTTGGGCCCACTCATGTTCTGTTTACACAGTGAGAAAAACAGGAGGTTTCAGGTCAGGTTAGCATGAGCCGGGAAAGAAATCAGTGCACTCTTGTCTGTGGTGAGTGAAGTACAACCTCATGAGTGTGTGTCTGTGTAAGACTTTCTGTCTTGGTGCATCTGTGGTGTTAATGAGAAAACACTGAAAACCTGTGTCAACTAGCTGTGGAAGCCACAATGGGTATGCATGCTAACTAGCTAACTTGGCTACGACTTGCTACCTGAAGTTGGCTCTAAAAACAAGCAAATGACCATCAAATTTTACATTTAAATGTATTCTTACTTTGTGCATAATTTATTTATCTAGCTTTTGTGTCTTAGCTAGTAGCCTACCTACCATTTAGGCTTCTAAACGTTGCTTCTGGTGTTATTACTCATCGTCTGCATGTCTAATATACAGTACAGTATTGCCTACAACAGTAAAGATATAAAGTGAGTTTGCACAGAGTTCAAGTTACCGAGATTCATAACAGTACAACAAAAGGAGTTGTTAATGCCTCTCCTAGTGAAGCTGACCTTGAAGAGCCTGCCATGTTTAAGGTGCAGTGATGTTCAGATCAGCCTGCTACAGGAATCAGATAAACATGATGAATCTATGTGATCAGTTTTGCAGAACTCAGTAACTCGGCTCAGTAACACTAGAGGAGAAAACAAAAAGGTAACCTACTTGCAAAAAAATTGGTAACTGCCCAGTGTTGCACTGAATTTTCTTCCTCTTTTGATTGCAAGGTGATCGCACAATGCGGTCTGATTCAAACTGACTACAGTCTCTCTGAAACAGACTGATGAAGGTTTGCAAATAAGTGCCGTTAGATTTAGAAACAGACAGATTGGCAACACGTTGCAGTCAGTCTGTGAACACACAACTCTTCCGCCTGTATTCCCGTTGTATTCCTACACAGCCAGAACAAAACCAGGGTTTTCGAGTGTCTCTGGTTGAATCACTGTCTTGCAGCAATTGCGTCGCTACTTGTGGAGGAAACTATGAATTTGTATTTCAGATCTCTGAGGTTCTGGCTGCACTCTGAATTTTAGCATCTGATGTGAATTTCTGTCGATGTAGATGACAGCAGACTTGCAAGAAGCAGCACCGGATTTGTAATTTTCACTGATTTAAAACAGCTAATTGTCGTATTAGCACATACAGACTGCATCTACAGTAATTGCCATCCTCAACCCATGAATCAGCCATGATAACGAGTTAGCAGTAAGTTAGCAACATTGCATTTCTACGGTTTTAGCAGGTTAGGTCCAAGGTCAGATTTAGATTGTAGTAGTGCTTATTGTTGTTGTGGTTTCAACTGCCCAGATTTGGAGGTATTAGTCTAATAGTCTGAAATGTCTAAATGGAGATAAGGACACACACAAATGTAAAAAAAAAACAAAAACATGTGTCATGGTTTTTTAAATTAGTTAATTTATTCTTAATCTTCTTTATTCAAAGAGAACAGCAACACGTTGGAAAGACAAAGTGGAGGCTTTGACCTGGAAACAATATTCTTGGAAGGTGAGAACATCAGCACTAAGCTCGTGGATAGAAGTCCAGGTCCTCCCCTTTAGATCCATTTGTTTCGATGTGTCGTCGAAGCAGGTGCAAGAGCAGGTGCATCTATATGCAGGAAGGAGCATCACAGTGTCACTAATTAAACACAACATCCTCGGGAGCCATTAAACTGGCAAACAGGTGCAAATGCAAATAAATTATATGGCTGACACAAATGGCAATGGGGGCTGCATTAATGGCGCTGACAGAATTGTTTTGGCAGGAAATTAGTGGTCACAACAATATGAGGATGAATAACAGCAGTGGATGACACCACTTAGTAGGTGGAGTATGTGTGTTACGTGTTTTGTTGCCTTAATTGATGTGCGTTACAGGAAACACAAGATGAAACGTCACTCACGGATAACGTTTTCTTTTTTGGGAATGGAAATGTTTCCTCCTGCCAAGTGTAAATGCGCCGACGCTGAACTTGTGTATCGAACGCTCCGGATGATTCCAAATGCACAGCAGCATTCCTGAGGTTTGATCTGTAAACTGATGGAATGCTGCCGACTGCCAGCTGTCCTTTTAACGCCAAAGACCACACTCGTGTCAGCTGAAATTTCCCATAAATCCATTAGGACTGTGGTCTGTCACCCCTTTAGGAGTATGAAACACCCCCCCCACACACACACACACACACTTTAGTGCAGAGAAGAAGACTGCCTCCCAATCAAAAGGTCCAGAGTTCGAGCTCCACTCTGACTAAAATGCCTGGTTCTGCTGGGATTTCAGGCTCTGTATTATGCACTGATGTACTTTTTCTCTTTTTTCCAGATAGTTTGAACTCGCTAGGTGAAAATGACTTTGATGCCTGACTTTTAAGCTTTTTCAATATTGAATCAGCTCTCAGTGATTACCTTTGTTGTAACCACACTTTGAACCTTTTCTGACCGGCCTCGATTAATCATGGGCAGAATTAAAAAGGACACTTCACTAAGAGGGAGATCTTTTTTTTTGAGTTTGAGTTTAAAAATTCACACTGCTCTCTGTGCCGCCAAAGCTCCAGTGCCGTTCAGTGAAGGGGAGAGCAGTGGTATTACTAAGTACTGGTTCAGAGCCATTTTTCATTTGTTATCCTATCACTCCCTTCCCTGCCTCTGAACACAAAAAGTGTCAGAGCTGAGGAAAATTAAATCAGCACAATCAAAGGCTGGAAGTGTTCGCTGGGACGATGCATCCCACAAGTGGAAGCTAGCCAGTCGCAGAAGAGCTGCTGTGTGCATGTGTAGTCGAGTCTGCCTGATGTATCGCTAGGTAGAGCAAAAGCAAATGCAGCATAGGATTCATTTTTTATACATTTGATAAGGTAAATTTTACTTTTATGTCACAATTATGCAAGCACCATTAAGAAAATGCAACACTGTGCAAAGGGTTTGACTCATGTCCTTATATTTTGTTTCCAAGGAGCAAGACGTTCTTGTAAGTTTGTAAAGTGGTCTTAAACAAAAGCTCTCCAGGTGAAATAAAACTGCATTTGGAACTTTTGGACTCGGAGTTCTGCATTTGAGTTCATCCACTGTGACACTCAGAGATTATCCTACCATTTCAAGTTTGTTTGTTTTTTCAGTTCATTATTCATGATTTCCAAGATCTGTGCTTCATCCTGCTGTACTGTACCTGTAGTTCCTGCAAGCCTGTTTTTGCATCTGCGTTTAGTCCATTTAAATCAAACTCTGGTACATTTTTCCCCTTGATGCCATTTGTTTGTACAGATATGAACAGACCTAAACAACCACACTGAGAGCCTTTGGAAAAGGTGGTCCTAGTCCAGAGCACTTTGTTTAAGGTGAGAATATGATCCGACCCAACTACCAGGTGTAAGCTACAAGACTGCGAGTTTGTCATGCCTGAACTACTGTATGGGGTCCAAAAGTCACAATTGAGACCACCTTATTTATTGGATGACGGTTTGGCTCACATGGTGTGATTTAGCTTTAGGTAACATCAAAAAGCCTCGAATTCGGGACCAAATAATTAAAAACCACCATTCATGAGTCTTTGAATTCTAATTTGAATGTGCACCATGATTGCAGATGATTTGCTCCAGGTTGATAACCTGCTATGCAAGGAGCCAAGATGCCCGATACTCTGGGCAGAAGATTCATCCATCTTCTCCTCATTCCAAACAGCTGCACTTGCATCCTGCTGCAGTGCCTGCCATGTGGACATGTCAGTAGTACATTCTCACCGGATGTTTTTCTGTTTATGTTAGATAGGGAGCCAAGTTGTTATGTACTGGTTAGGTTATCTTGGTTATAATTCTTAAAACTTAAATTAAATTAGTGCATTAACTCCTGTTAAACTCTAATGAATATTAGCTTCCAGTTAATTTAACACAATATAGAACTACTTCTTGTCATATTTCAGGCTTAACTTGAATATTTAATCCTGGCTGACTTCATAAGGAGCATTTGATGGTGTATTACACCTGAGAGATCTGCATTTTACAGCTGCCTGCTCAGCCGTCAGTTAGAAAATGTCATTCCTTTCCAGAAACTGATACAGATCAAATTACCACAGTTAATCCTCGCCAGAGTTCTTACATGCTTCTAAAATCACTGATTAAATGTCGAGGTCAATCTGCAGGGGGTGGCGATAAATGTCTGAAAAGTTCTTTGCAGAACTGCTCACCTCTGACTAAGGCTGAGGTTCATAAAGCAGTCTGGAATCACTCGGTTGTAATAAAGTTTGTCAGGAAAGCACAGGCGTGCAGGTTACTTATGATACAACGCTCTGCATAAAAATCCTGATATCATCCACGGTGGTCCCGCATGGCAGAATTCGACGTCATTTCAGGGGTATGAATTTATGTCTGGCCTCATCCGCTCCATCCTCACATTATTATTATTATTATCATAATTCCCACTGATACGGTGAAACCTGTTACCCGGCTCGCATTGCTGGTATAAAATCCTATTATGCTATTAATCAGCCTCTTCACACTTTTCCTGTAGGAGTGTGCATGTGTGAATATCGCTGCTTTCGGTGTTGCACTCCAGTTTGACACATCTGCATCTCAAATCCGTGTGCATTGCTTATCTTTGCATGGGATCAGCGTGAGCCCATCTTCTGATTTTGGTTTTTTTTTTTTTACATTCAGGTGAGTTACAGCAGGACTTGTGTTATGTAAATGTCACCATATTACATTACAAGAGACTCTCTTTAGACATTTCTGTAGCGCGTGTCTGCGACAGCGAGGCGAGCTTGTGCTCGAGAGCAAATAAAAAGTCAAATGAAGGTGCACAGATGTAATCTAAGGAGACGTACACGCACTGCAGATTTGACCCCTTGAGACAAGCTGAGAGTCATCACTTCATATGACTGCCTGCCAGCAAACAATTGCTTATATGAACATGTAGCATTCCCTCGAGCTGTGTTCCTGTCCACAAATCCAGGATTTACTCCCCTTCTTCCTTTGTGTCCAGTAACTCTGGGGGGAAATTGTTGGCTTTTTAGCCAATTATGTTACATTCTGTTCAGCAGCAATTTGTTAACTTTGATGTTTGGTAATGAGGGAATCAGGCAGAGCTTTTTGCTGTGCGGAACTGCCTGTTAAAAGGGGAAATAATGATACCAAAACAATTAGCTTAAAGTTGCCAAAACGCCCTGTAGAACTGTGTTCAAATGACCCTTTTCTGCATTTACAAATAGTGACAGTGTGGTACTGTCAGAGGGGAACCGAGGATCTATGCAGAACACAGAGTGGTTACATGGACTAATATGCACTATTATGTTGAACTATTGTTTGATGTTGCACTGTGACTGAGGTCCCGTTTCCATGACGCCGCTTCCACTGGAATGTCGTTTTGATGCGTTTGAGCCTTCCGTTTACACGGAGACATCTCAGAAACGATCTGCGTTTTCACTGAGACGCTTGTAACGGCTAAAACGATGTAGTTCCTAATGCCAGGCCACAAGGGGGCGGTGTTTTTATTTAGCAAATCTTGTTTGTGCAAAACATGCATGCGTGGATCAGTAGGATGCGAAGAATTGTTCATTATTTACATAATGTGTAATGTGAGAGGCTTTGTGAGAGACTGAAGACAAAAAACATACTAAATGTGGGGGACCGAGCCAAAAACCAGAGGAGTCACAGGAAATATTAGAAAAATAGGGTTTTTTATTTTAACCCAAAAAAGTCAGGATTACAAAATACTGAGTTCATAAAAGAGGTCAAAGAAACAAAACTGAACTCTGAAAATGTGCTCAAACAAATTTACTGCACAAACAAACAAACTGACCCACCTAAGAAATGACACACTGGGGTATATATGCTGGCTGATCAGACCATTAACACACAATAGGGGCAACTAAACAGAACATAAACTACACTAAACAGTGCTAAGTTTGTTAATAAACTAAACACCAAGAAAACCAAAGAAAACAAAATCTTAAAGCTTCCAAAAAAAAAATTTCACTTAAATGAAAAGCTTATTTAGTTCATACTCTAGGCCCCTCCCCAGACTCTACAGGAACTGGTGGTACACTCCAATTTGTCCATTATGTGCAGGTGTAGTCAATCCTGGCCAACCTCCTTTGTCAAGCAACTCCCAAAGATCACAGCAGGTACGTACCGGTAAAGAAACGAACTAATCATGAGAATAAACAAAGATGAACTATAGGTTGAGAAAAATACAAATGAGCCAAATGTGCGCGCTTACAAATAGAACAGATGCACTTAAACCAACCACTTATTGCAAGTTAAAATAATGATATTTGTATGAGTAATGCATAAGGGAGCTACCGACTTTGCTGGAGTGTGGCCAGCAATATACATTTAATTGCATAATACTCATGCAAATGTGTTAATGAACTATTAATTTATTTTTTAATTAATAATTTGTCTCAGTTTTCCCAACGGTCACCCACAGTCCCAACATCAGTTTGTAATCCAGAGATGTGGGTCCTGGTTTTTGTCCTGGCCTCGGTGCCATGTTCATGGTAGTTTGTGAGATGAAAATCCTACATGCTGACAGAGGTTGAGAAGCTGCAACTTTCTGGGAGACTCAGACTGTGAATGTAGTCGAGGGTGGTGGGGGGAGAGGGGCCTGTGTTATTTTCCATGGATAAACACAGAACAGCAGATCTCAGCTGGATAAAAAAAGCTAAAAATGTTTTTTTTAAAACGCAGCAGTCTGAAAACTCTCTGTTTCTTAACCTCATGCTGTATATTTTCTAAGAAACCAGATTTTGAAATTTTTGGCTACCGCAGTTTAAACTTTTTTCCGCTGTGGCCGGTTCTGATTATTATCTCAAAACTGTGGCCTTTCTAATCAGATTCATTATTTGCAATAGATTAGCCAGCATGGCACTGCTCCAAACACTGCAGAGCAAACTGATGGAAAATCAAACAGTTTTTAACTTTGGAAAAAAAAAAAATCCATCTCTTTCCCTCGATCCTGTCAGAAAATCTGGGTTTGATAAAACTTGCTGAACAGATGCTAAAATGAACAAACTGCACAAGTTATGGTTGGTTCAATGAACAGTTTATCACCAGATGATTTTACAAACAAGGCTCCTTTTTGTAAACAACTAAACCTGCTTGTCGTGTAGGACTGAATATGCTGGGGGTTGAATGTGCAAAGATTGCTGCTTATTGGATCTCTCTGAGCTATTGATTTACAACAACACAACACCCCATTTTTTTCCAAAGTGTTGGCCATGGAAAAGTTCAAAAGTGGGAGCATCAGACTTTCCAGTCAAGTGAAGAAGGATACTAGCAGAGTTCAATGTTTAATTCTCTGTGAACAACATCCAGCACCACAGTTCAGACACCACCAGCGTTTTAAAAAGTGCCCTCACTCTGTACGCTGGGCTCTGACAGTCTGCCAGATTCAACAATGGCAGTTTTCCCTGAAACTCTCTTGAGACCTTTTCCCCTAATGCTCACATTTTCCAAAAGTTGTGGGCTTGAACTCATAAGGATTTCACACATGCTGCAACTGTGTTTGTTAGTTAATGGTCCACATTATTTTATTCTTTCTGACCATCGCAGTCTCACAGTAGTTGTTGTTGGGGTAGGGTATCACTCATTAACCCTTCGTACCACACAGCAGACGTGGCTTCATTTTCCCATAATGTCTGCAGTCGGCCAGCGTGAACCTACTACTGTTTTTGTGCACACTATATTTTAACAATATCAAACTTTAGCAATAGATCGGAAATAAAAAAAGTGATATATGGCAATTAAATATTTTGTGATATTTTGTTTTTATTCCCGAGTCACCAACACTGGTGTTTATCTACTTAGTTCAGGCTATTACTGTTTATCCCACAGTGCTGTGTGCAGAACATCCACGTGTACTTAGAATGTTGTGAAAGGAGTTGCATGTCTGATCTGCAAAAAAAAATTGTTAATGGGTCAATATTGGGAATAAATATGCATCTTTATACACATTTTCTTGTGTTAGAGCCCTGACTTTAGTTCAGGAGCAGATGGAGGCAGATGAAGAAGAGGAGGAGAAAGAGTGAGAAATAGATTTTGATGGTCAAATATAGTTTAAAATAGTGTTATAGATCACAAGCAGCTAACTTACAATTTTAATCTGTAAATCTGATGAGTTTTCATCAGATTTACGTTTTCTTTCATAATTCTCAGAAATCGTGAACATTCTAATAGAATGTACTTGGGTGATTGGGGTGGGTTTTAACAGGTTAAAATACAGCTGAATGGGAAGAGCTTGTCCCTAGAAGTGGATAATAGTGGTGGTCGGATCGATCCAAATATCGATAATATCTATACCAATATCGGTATTGATATTGATCAATACCAGTGTAATGAGATCGATACTTTAGCTTCAGTTTCTCTCTTGTATGCACTTCTGCAGCTTCATCAAAGATGTCTAAGTTCCGCTCCTGTCACAGCACATAGCAGGCACCCCACATTTGCTCCTCCCCTCTTCACAGTGTTTTGATGTTACCCATGACTCATAATTTTGATTGATATAATTTAAGTGAAGTGTAGTTGGTCATTTGTTGCTTTAGCCAACTCAAAAAGTGTAAATGATGCTTGGACTCTGATATAATAAATCTATCCCCTTGAAACGTGTTTCAATTAATATATTTACTGGAACTGAAATAAATATAACAGAGTTGATTAAATATCATTTAATAATGCTATGTTAACTGTGGAGCTACCTGCAGTAGATGTCTGTTTCACATCTACTTATTGGTCATCAAAATTCATCCTCACTTATTAAAAAGTATCGTATCAGTATCACTATACTGGTACACGATACTGGGCCTGAATCCTTGGTATCGTACCGATACCAAATTATACTGTCAGGAAATACTTTGAATTTAGATCAAGGGATGTTAACCAAGAATAAATCCAAGTAATGTCCGGGGGTCCAGGGGAGGTCCTTGAGCTGTAATGTACATCAAACACAGTGACAGCGGATGATTTCAACACTTTGAGAATCACTGCAGTAGTGATGGTTGGGTGCTTATGACTTCAGCATGTTGGTTTCTCTATAATACATCAGTTTAAACATGAGCACAACAATATTTGTTCTTTCCCTAGAACCAGTCTAAAAGTGTGAACATGAACTCATGGGGAGACGCATTCAAAATATTGATTAGCTACCAAAATGAATGAGATCAGATTCATCATGCAGCCAACACAGATGCTCCAGAATCAGATTTTTAATTAAAGCTCCTTATCAGACTAATATATCAGCAGGCCAATGCAGCTGACTGGCTCTGGGGATGATAGAATGATGTAGCCAGTGGGTATATGAGTTTAATGTCTGCAGCAATAAACTCCCAGCTGTTTCTTTAGGAGATTACTTTTGAAATGAAAAGGGGAAAAAATGCTGAAGATGATGCTTTAGTTTTCATCCAGAGTTAAAATGGAAACACGTGGTTTTCAGTGATGTCTAGACCTTGTCTAAAATCTGAAATTCCTGTGTTAGGTTTTCCTTTCTAGTCAGATAACTGTCGCATCTCTGACATGATGGCAGCTGACTCACATGCTGTCTGCTCATCTCTTTATAAGTTTCCTGAGCTGAAGACAGAAAAGAGGGAACACAAGGCACTGCAAGAAGTGGTTAATGGGACAGGTTATGAACTGTCTGCGGAGATGCAGCCATCCAGGCATTAATGAGAGACTTCAGAAATAAGTTCGGCTTTCAAAATCTCACAAACAAGAAACATTTGGCCTTTATTCTGAGGAGAAAAGAAGTTGGGTGCTCATTAAAAAGCCCCACACAAAGAAGTCGCACAAAGACGAGGAGCAAAGAAAAAGTGACATTTTTTTAAATAGAGTTCACTTCAGCGTTCACTTTAACTTTGTGAGACTGAAGTTGAACAGATTCAGCCAAAGTTCTTGAAAGTGCCTTTCATAGTGGGCTTCCACATAGAACTGCATTATCATGATACTGTAGGTTCATGGCATCATCTTATTACTGTAAATAAAACACAACACTGCAATGGAATTTCATGCTAGCACGGGGAGACCCCGGTGTCGTCCTTCGCGATCAGTCGCCTCACTCCACGCTGAGCACACCTGACGCGGCTGAACGAGGAAGTGTCTCTTACCCCCCCCCCCCAAGCCGCCTTTTATTTTCAAAATAAGAGTCCCGTGATAAAACGTACATGATGTCACACAATACGTAGGTTACAGCAGTCACGTGATTTCATAAAATCATGTTACTTTTACAATCAGGCAATAAAACAGCATTCTCAGCTCTTTCCCAGCTTCATATGGAAATGAAGAGAGTCAGGAATGTGCTTAAACCTCTGTGTGTTTGAGTTCCCTGAGACCTCAAACAATAAGAAGCAGCTTGCAGTGCCATTTCCTTAATCAGAATGTGGTCTTTATCTGTAGGTGTGTGGCACTATATGTTGCAGGCTCGAACCAGCCTAAAGGTAACTGCATTTAAACCACCAGAGAACAGTATTATATATTCATATAAATGACTGCAAGAGTGATAACGTCTTATTAAACAGAAAGATGTCTCTAATGCTTGTTTGCATGTTTTAAAACCAGCATTTCAGGAAGTGACAGATTGAGTGGGTTTTCACCTGAAGGTTTATATCCAAAGGCAACATTCTATTCCAGGAAGTAGTGCAGCCTTTGTGAAGTGGACAGGAGGCCAAGGAGGGATTGTTGAATGACAGTACAAATGAAATATTGAACTTACATCAGTGTGCACATATGTCAGAAAGTGTAGTGGAACAATACCATATTTGGAACAATAGGTTGTGAGTTCAAATGCAGGTAAGGTATGCAACCAGTAGGGGTCCCCAGGTTAAGCCCCACCCCATGCCTACCTCAAAATATGAGGTAGAAACATGGAATTTGTGGTGGATGTAGGCCCAACATCCGCAAGAATCTAATCGAGGTGCGACAGAGGGGGGAGACATCATCACACTCTGAGATTCTCAAGAACAACTGGTAGGCTGAGTGCCAGAGCAGGAAGCTGCCCAAGCCTTCCACAGCAGGTCTTTTATCCTGTCTCCCTTCCTGAGTCCCAGCTGGCCACAGCACATGACTGCCCCTCCCTGAGCCTGGCTCTGCTGGAGGTTTCTTCCTGTTAAAGGGGAGTTTTTCCTCCCCACTGTCGCCAGGTGTTTTCATAAGGGGTCGTTTTGACTGTTGAGTTTCCTCTGTAGGGTCTTTGCCTTACAATATAAAGCATGATGCTAATTTGAAGTTCTTTTAATGAAATATTTAATTTAACAACATCAAAAGTGGTCTCATGTGCCACAAAGCTGCTGCCCATAGGTGATCACACACTGTCCTGCCAATACACAGAAAAGATGCTAAAATAAAAAGCAGAGGGAGAGAGTCGGTGTGTGAGGTTGATATTTTAACATCGCCACATGGTGTGGCAGCTGTGAGTCTCTTTCATTTTTAATCCAGGCTCTCCTGAGATCAGTTATTTTAAAGATGATAGACCCTTAAGTGAACCTGCTGTTAGGTCACAGAGGATGAGTGATCGTGACAGCCTGAGCTCATTCTCCACCAAAGTCAAACATCCGCATCAGGAGGTTTGTTTTGTCAATTAGACAAGCGATGCATGACGGAGCCTCTCACGGGCTCCACTGACCTGTGCGGTCTCATCTTCTGTGCACCTGTGCCATGTTCGGTGTTGCGCAGAGGGCTGGTTCTTCTGTAAAACAGGTTTTCCCCAAAGCAGAGCTCATCACCAAGCCCAAACCCATTTTGGTCCTTCGGTTTGATTTGGTGCTGTCGCCCAAACATTTGCAATGCTTTGTCAAGATAAAATATGTTTGCACTTGTGTTTTATACCTATACATAATAGTAATTTGTGAATTATCAGGAAAAAAAATGACATGATGGATGGATGGATGGAGTTTTTTTTTCCTCCAAAGCTCAGAAGAGTACAAAATGGTTTAATTTTTAGGCTGCTGAATTCAAACTTCTGAGCCTTTTGCTCCTGTATGAGACATATTCTTACTTCTAGCCAGCATTTTTGTTTGTTTGTTTGTTTTTGCTGCTTCTTGAAACATTAAGAGGATTAATCCCGGCCTGACACACAGTAAGCCAGAGCCAATGTGATTGAAAAGACAATCAACAATTCAGAGGCTTGAAGCTGTGATTCTGTGCCGTGTCAAGGTGTGGCCTGAGAAACCCTTGGTCTTGGTAATGAACTTTTTTTTTTTTTTAGTATGTTAAACCAGTAATTCAAATCTCTACGATTTTATAAAGGATTTTAAACTGTTACTTTGCTGTCTATGTGCCAAAGTCTAAAATCCATCTGATCAAATCAAATAAACTTCGCTGAAAGTCAATGGGACTTCACTGACATCTGATCTTGCATCAGATACTCTCCAATGAAATGTTGCCAGCTTATTCTCAAACATGAAAGATGGGAAAATTCAGCATTAAGAAAGCTGATAAATTCTCTGCATGATAAGTTAAACTAGCGCTCTGCTACCAGGCGCTGCATAGAAAGTACCTGCATATCAATGAAGAAATGACCACCTTTATTCTTTATTCTGAACTCTGTTAGCCAAACTTACTTTGATTTCTTTAAAAAGGCTTCAGGAACAGTTCTTTCAGGCTTCTTGAAGGACATCCAAAGCTTTTTTTCAATGTCACTGTCCTTTAGCTCTGTTCTATGTTAAAATGATCCCACCCTGCTTCCATAATGTCGGGATCAGGGCTCTGCAGAGTCTGTGACTGACAGCTTTCCACTCTCCAGGTTTGCTTTTCATAGATGGCTGTAGACACTCACTGTTGTTCTTCTCTTCCGACTTCCAACATGCATATTGACAATTTGATCTAAAGTCTCAAATTCCCATCAGACCTGTTGCCTCTGATCTTCAGTCCAGTTCTTATGTAATGTGGCACATCAGCCTCTTCTCCCTGTCCCCCTACCCTAAGAGTGGCTTCTTGACAGCCACCCTTCCACTGAGAATGAAGCTTCAGCGAATAGTAGATGGATGGAGCAGATGTATCTCTCAGGTCCTTTGATGGACCTATAGAAAAATTCCCAAAGGTACAATTTAAAATAGGTTATTTGATAAGTTGTCTCTTATATTTAGACACAACACTGGTTCATCCTTTGAGTTTGGTGCCTTCTTTATGCTTGAATGATTCACAGGTCAGTAAGTAAACAACGGCTATTGTTTACTGAAAGAACATTGGAATGGCTCAGTATTTCCAGCTAAATAACGTTTTAAATTTGATCTTGATTCAATCGCCAATATTAATCCATTACGTCCCGTCTCGCATTAATGCGCCAGCGTAAGCAGAGTCAATGCACAGACGGACCATGAGATGCATTGCCTTGTTAGGGGGCAGACAGAGATGCACTGTTGCGTATGGCAATATTTGGTACAAAATACAAAACAAAATCTGATTACTGTTTCTACTTTTCACTCATTTGTTGCATTTTGCTTTGTGCTTTTGTGAGCAGGCAAATGCTCACGAGGGACATTTCAAGCACTCTCGAGACACCCTCACTAGGTTCATTATGCACTGGCCATGTAGTAATCTTTTAGAATCTTTAAGAGAGTTTATTAATGGGGTGGAAAACATGGTGCTGTATTGTGGAGACTGGGCCATTCTTTCATTTAATTTCACATGTTTCATTCATTTCATTTTTCCTTCGTTTTTTCCACGAGAACAAAAGCAGCTTCCATGCTTGCATTAGCTGGGTACAGACCGCCAGCCCTGCAGCTTTTATTATCCATCTCTTGTTAAGTCATATTTACTTACACGGAGCTTTTACGGCTGCCGCTGCTACTAATACGCAACAACATGCTTTTAATGTGACAGACTGGTCACAGTGCGGCAAAGGGCACGAAACCAGAAGTAAACAAGAAGGGAACTAATGATGCTCACGGCAAGAAGCGTGCAGTATGTTCATGTGTCGACAAGAGGCAGAACAAGGTCTATGCAGAGGTGAATGGTGTTTATAGAACCCTTTGATGAGTGCAGGAGAACATCTTTGTTGCTCTCGTCGAGTCCTTTGGTGATCGTGTTTCTTCACATCGCTTCGGTGCTGACCTTTTTGTTTTGACACATTTCAGCGCTTTTGCTTCTGTTTTCCTTGTGGTTCCTTCTTGTAGTGTGTGTTTTTTTGTTTGTTTGGTTTGTTTTTGTTTTGTTAAGATCTCTGATACCTCTGAGTTTTGCCAGTGGCAGTGTGGTTTATTTTGTTCATTGCAGTGCATTTCCTTTAACACTATTTGTGTGTAACACCAAACGGGGAAACAATCCATGCTTCTCCACAGACTTTCTGTTCGGTAAAAGTTTCTTGCTTGTCAGTTCTGTTTGCTAGCAACAACAAAAAAAAGGGATAAAAGCTGCAGTGTGCAGAGATGCAGGATGAGGAATCCAGAATTACACTGTATGGATACATGTAGGTACACATTACACATGCAAGAGCTGCTCAGCCATGAGGTTTGCTAATATTAGCTTTCTAATGGCTAAACAGACAGATTGCTTTAACACATTGAAATGTAACATATTAACCACCGAAAGGTAATTGGATATCATTTTAGCCCTCAGGCTACACACAGGATGAACCCCAATGAGTTTAAAGATCCTGTGAAAAAACATCTTCATTACACAAACAAGAATGTGGTATAATGACTCTGGCCTTGAAAGTGCCTGCTTCTCGCTGAATACTTCTCCTAAAGACAGAAACCTGCAAGAGAAAGGAAAAACAGCTGGATGTAATAAAATTGAGGCTTATTAGCGGTGTCATGAACAAGTAGTGTGGCTAATCATCAGCTTTCAGAGTCAAGGTGAAACTGTTATTAAGGCATGTGTATGGTGTGGGAAGCAGAGCCAAGGACTCAGCCAGAGAACACGATTAAAATGATGAAGAAAAAAACAAAAGAGATGAACACCATGAAAAAAACCCACCTGCACTGAAACTGAGAGGCAAAAGATGTCCTTCAGATTGCACTGTGCATGCTTAGATATGGGTTTATAAGAAATAAGTTGTAATATGTGTAGATATAAAACCAAAGAAGTCCAGAAAATTTCAACTAAAAATACTAAATTAATTCTGTAACTTATCCTGAAGAGAAGAGGGTTGGCATGACTCTCATAAGGTGAAGATAAAGAGCAGACAGGATGACTCTGTCGCACCAGGAGAGACCACATGGTGCTGTCCCGGTAGGTGGAGTAATATATGAGGAAGCAGGCTTTGTGTTTGAACCCTACAGGCTCAAAAATGACTCACACCAGCCTGTCAGACATACCTCCCTCTGCATGGCTGTAGCTGAAGTTGTTTTTCCCATGTACTCTGCTCCTATGTGCTCCTCTCTGCCTATAGATAAGCTCCTAATAAGGTGTCATGGAAGAAGAAGGTTACCTACAGCAAGCTCTTCTTTCAAAAGAAGGAAAGGTTAGAAAACCATAAATATTTGTGGGTCTTTCTTTGAGATTCTTTGAAGGTTGTTGGCTGCTGCTTGGTTGAACTGCCTCAGCTTGGCTCATTTAAATCAAAAGATTGATGAATGAAAGGACAGATACAATCTCACAAGGTGTGTGTGTGTGTGTGTGTGTGCTGTAACACGAATCACACATGCTGAATTGGAGACGGGCCTAAAGTTTAGAGTTTATATGTTCAGAGTAGTTTATTCCAAAAATGATGCAGCTGCGGCTTCACAGATGCATCGTCCAATATTCTTCTCACTCCAGCGTAGAGTGACTGTGGTTGATTCACAGCTGTGCGAGAGAAGATGCTCTGAAAACCGCGAGTTGTGACACATGCTGGTATTTAATATGTCAAAAGCCTCTGGTGTTACTTCCCAGTATGTTTGAACCCCACTGATGAAAATCAAAAGCCACATAATAACCTTCCCTCAATTAATTTTGACTGAAGGCCATGCCCCTCCGTCATATATTATCTGCCTCCCTTTTGTGACTCTAATTCACTGCGTGGAAGACAAAACTAGATTGTATTCACAGCGAGGATCTGCAGCTTGGACAGTCTTTATAAGCTGATACTCCTCATTATTAATTTTTCCTTTGCACTGCAATGGAAAATGTCAGGGTCTCCCGTTCACAGGGCCGTTAACCCTGGCTGGAGTTGACTGTTTGATCGCTAACTTCTTCTGCCCATGTGTTTAAGTAAGACACTGAACTCCTACTGTAAGTTCAGTTGGGAACAAGAGTCAAAAGAAGAATTCATCCCAGCGTCTTCTATGCCTCCTCTTGCCTACATGGTGATCCAGAAGCAGGAAAAGCAGCAGCAGGACCCCATCAGACCCGACATCAGCGACAAAAGCTGAAATGGTGACGCTCTGCAAAACAGTTTGCAGCAATTCTAAAGCACCTCCAATAGCACGCCCTGTAGGAGGCTTCCTAGTTAGATGCACAGACCCTTGAGCTGTCAGCTCCACCGATCTGCTGGAATTGTGGCCGAGCTGGACTTCACAGCCTTCCTGCTGTGTGCCGTTTGATTTTCTGCTGTGGGAAGGCCAAGCAAAGGTAAACAAGCTCCACTACCACTGGTGAGGGTGTGTGGATGGGTGTCTGGGTGAATGAGCAGTGTATTGAGAAGTGCTCCGTCTCTGTTTTATCCATTCATCATTACCATGTGTCAGACACTTCCAGGTGGGCCTAATCATATGCCCACTTTCCTTTGTTCCTCTTTCTTATATGCAGACCAAAGTATTTAAAGAAGATTATGTTTATACTGTTTGGGTTTTTTTATTTTATTAATTGTTGGTTGTCAGTCAGCTTTATAAAAATATCCTTTTTTTTTTAATCTTTCGTCGTTCAATCAATTGCTTCATCTTTTAAAACTACATCCCAAATTATTCCCTATCAATCCAGGACAGTATGGGGCTTTGGGAGTTTTTAACCTTCAAATAATTTCATTACTCGAGCCTATATCTCAAGCTTTAGCTATCGCATGATCTAAATTACATTCCAGCGGTGTTTTTCAGCTTCTCGTAGGTGTAATTTTGGGGGGGAAGCTGTAAAACAGTGTAATTGGGTGGCTGGAGAAGTGCAAAAGCTTCAGCCGCAGAATTGCTGCTACCACGTGCACCTTCGGTCAGACGTACGTCACCAAGGAGAGCCAACCAGGCGTCACCGCATTGATCATCTGAATATGAAAGATCGTGCAAAGCTAGAGTCAGCATTCTGCATTTTCAATCAAACCAAAGCAGGGGACCCGATACTGAAGATTAAGAAAGTGCTTATTAGTGTTTGAAATATTTCCCGCTACACACACACACACACACACACCGAACGGACTTCTTCGGGGGACTTCGATGCCACTAATTCTATTTGGATCATTTGTGATCTCGCACAAATAAATATTTAATTCAGTCTCATCCCGCCCTGGTGAAAATGAAACCAGCTATGCTGCAGGCAACATTATGATTAAACATTTATTTATCCAAGGGAAGCTAAAGAAGTGCAGATTACAGTTTTAGATATGCAAACATTTCTTGAGGGCAGAGCTATTGCAGCGCCTGAAATGTTTCCCGACTTACTTAAACCTTAATGGCAAAAGCAAAATGAGTGCAAATTTTATGGCTTGGTAACAGAAGCCTGACGCAGAGAGATAAGGAAAATAGAAGGACAGGAAAAATCTGTGTAGCTGAGCCCTCTCGCAACAAACACGAGCTAAACGGTCAGCTCTACTTTTGATGGAGTCCACATTCACAAGCAGCTGGAAAACAATATGTTCTTGCCAACTTGTGCTCGGTGGAAATATGTTTTGGTTATGCTGACTGAAGTGAACCAGAACAGCATTTAACTGGATTCTGCATGAGATGGTAAAATATAGGATGCAGGAAGTTCTGCTGGAGTTTAGATCACAGTGAGGTTCCAGCTGAGCCTCTTCTAGTTTTATCCTGTGTGATCCAGCATGCATTTGCACCACTGTGCTGATAAACCGAGCTCTTTGAAATGAATGAGGAGGGTCTGATTCCCTCCACCCTACACACACACACACAAAGCTCAGGGTGGTCTGAGCTGGGGATTTGTTCAATCAAAATCAATTAGATTATAACAGCTGCACTGAGTTGAATCTCACCCTCTGGACTCTATCTTTGAGAGCAAACTCTATTGAGTATTCTAACTAAAACTCACTCTTCAAGTGGAGATGTTCAGCAGTCGTATAAAATGAACCTTCACTAGCTGATTAGTTACCTCATAGTTTGGCTCGTTGGTACAGCCAATAGTAGCTAGTACAATTAAATGAATTCACTCGCAGTTCACTCGTGAATCTCTTAAACTGCTCATTAATGCAAAGATCTAATCGGTAAATCAATCGTGCATTTAGGCGTGTAAACGTGATGACGATGACCTGCTGCAGGTCAAACTGAATAGGGAAGAAAGATGATTTCAGTGACGCTGAATGGTTGTTGGTGCCAGAGGGGACTGACTGGTGTGAGTATTTCAGAAGCTGTTGATGTTCTGGGATTTTCCCCACACCGCCGTCTCCAGGGTTTACAGAGAATGATGTGAAAAAGAGAGATTATCCAGTGAGTGGCAGGGCTCTGGGTGAAAACGCCCTGTTGATGTCAGAGGTCAGAGGAGAATGGCAGACTGCTTCGAGCTAATAGGAAGGCAGCAGTGACTCAAATAACCACTCGAAGTAGAAGTGCTGCAGCAGCACAATCGGTGCGCCCCCCCCCCCCCCCCCCAAAAAAACAAGGCGCCGTTTTAAAGGGCCCC
>VOQJ01003084.1:33662-50624 GCA_015052665.1 Apistogramma diplotaenia
GCAGTCCCTGAAAAGCAAAAAAAGTCCCTTTTTTTTACAAATGGGCTGTTTTGCTTTGGGGGGTGGTTGTGTGGGGGGGGGGGGGGGGTCTATTTATTTAAGGATTACAGGACACTTGCAGCACTCATCCAAATGTAAGGCAGCACAGTGCTTACATTTGTGAAAGCAAAGTTGTGAATTATGCGTTCTCTATACATGTTTATAAGCTAATGATGGATGGTGGAGTGTGAAAAACCTCAGTGTAAAAATCACAAAGCGCTGCGATGCCCTGCCCCCTTATGACACATAGTAATAAAGGGAATTTTAACAAACTCTGTGTGCGTGTGTGTGTGTGTGTGTGTGCATGTAGCATATTGTAAGGTAACAGGATAAACAGTTGGACCAAAGCAGCGTGACAGAGGGTTTGAGATGTAGGATTTGATCCATTGCAGTGGGAAGAGAGCAGAATGCATCAGTGCACGGAGGGCGACGTGAGGAGAACGGTGGCTAAGCACTGAGAGGGTTAAGGAAGTAAATCCTCTTTCTCTGACATGGATGTGTGTCTAATGTACAACGTAAATGAAGGGATATTTCATTTAAAAGCAGAAGGCTAATTCCTAATCTGATTTGCAGCAT
Organism: Apistogramma diplotaenia; assembly: GCA_015052665.1. Classification (NCBI taxonomy): domain Eukaryota; kingdom Metazoa; phylum Chordata; class Actinopteri; order Cichliformes; family Cichlidae; genus Apistogramma; species Apistogramma diplotaenia. The sequence goes on from VOQJ01003084.1 coordinate 34,278, forward strand.
TACAGCTTATTGTGTGTGCGCGCGCGTGTTTTTCAGGTGTTTTTATAGGTGTGAGGTCCTAAATTTGTTTACTCATTGACTTTATGAGGGAAATAGGATGCTTTGCATGTAGCACACTAAGCTACTCTTGTTTCCTTGTTTTGCATGTCTGTTGATATCGCAGATCTCAAACTGAGCTGGAAAAGTAACAGTGTTTTCTTTACAGGTTTGACCAAACAGTTACAATTAATCTCAGTGCAGCCGTCACTAAAGAAACGGCTACATGTAATCAGAGTGCGTGTATTTGTGGACCTTTGCTAGTTTGAGAATCTCCAGCTTTTTTTGATCGTCGCTCGCTTTTCCACTGTCCGCTCGAGCACCTCCGAAAGAGTCATTCTGACTGATTAGACCTCTCCTCCAGGCTGAGGAGCACAAGCTTACAAATGGTCTGGTCAGGCAAATGTTATAAAAGGAGTCGATTCAGGCAACAAAAAAAAAAAATCTGGGGATGACAAAAAGGCTAAAACAAACAAACAACAATAAAAGAAAATGCTGCAAGGCATGACCGGGGGAAGAACCGGAGATCTTAGGGAGACAGCCCGCGGGCTGGTGAGCAGTTACACTAAAGATATTCAGTGGATGGCCTGGTGAACCAGAGACTTCAGGCAGATTGCCCAAAGGCAGAGTAACCTTTGAATGTGAAACAGCTACTCGACTGGTCTGCAAGGAGGAAGGGAGTGAGGGTGGATCCTCTTTGGTGGTTGGGTAGAAAGCTGACGACTAGCCCTGACCTGTCAGATGGGTCCCACCATCCCACATCCTGCACTTACAGTAATTGAAGTGCAGGATGTGGGATGGGCAGAATGCTGGTGAGCAGCATCCGGACACCCGCCAGGAACCAGACAGTCGATCCTCGGCCTGAGGCTTGGCAGTGTGACGATCAGCCAGCAGGGCTTACTCTACGGTGGTCGAGAGGCCAATCAGCAAACTCATGGGAAGTCCTTCTGCCTCAACTACCCCTCAAATGGCCAGCTGAGTGATACTAATGGCTGCAGCAGTTGATGAGTAGCCACCTGATGAGTAGTAAAGGTGGTGGCTGAAGCAGAGGGTTATATGCTAAATTTTTCAGCTTGACATTGGATCTTCCTCACTTACTCAGGCATACACACATATCAGCACAAACACAGTGGCAGAGGAGTGATGATTTGGGCTTGTTTCATGGTAGCAGGACCTGGGCAGCTTACAGTCATTGAGTTGACCCTGAGCTCCTCTGTATACCAAAGTATACAAGAGTCAAACATGAGGCCATCTGTCCAGCCGTAACAGCTTGGCCTGAAATTGAGTCATGCAACAGGATAATGAATCTGAGCAGCAGAGCACCAACTCTGCAACAGAATTACTGAAAAAGAAAAGAATCAGTGTTTTGCAGTGTCAAAGTCCAGAAGTCAACCTGACTGAAATGATGTGGTGGGACCTTAAGAGAGCTGTGCATGAGCAAATGCCACCAAACCTCAAAGAACTGAAGCAACGTTGTAAAGAAGAGTGGGTGTTGCATGGAGTCGAACTGTAAATTAGAACCAATGCATTCATTAGTCAGACACGAACCCATAACAACCTGCCACACAAGAAAAAATAAATATTCTTTAAGTGAAAATAAGATGATACTTTAATATATATTTTTTACAGTTAAGTTTCTTTGAGTCTCCATCTAATCTGCTACATCATTAATCTAGAATTTGACCTCCGAGTGTAACAGCATCGATAAATAATCCACAGCATACAGAAACACTCTCATTGCCTTTGACACGTGTGCAGAATTTCTGAATTCACACACCGCTGCAGTACGCGATTACAAATGTGCAAGGACACGTCTGCAGCTCTAGTTAAGGTTGAGTTATCAAAATGTGCGCGACCAGGAATCAACTCGTGGTCGCTGAAGCGAATCGGAGTCTGCAGTGCTCTCCCTCTCTCTCCTGTCCCTCCCTCCTTCGGCTTCAGTCAGTTTATTGCCGCCTCTCTCGTCCCCTGAGCGCTTTGCTCTTCACTGTTTAAACTTTCCTTAAAAGCGACTTAAATTTAAACAAATACCAAACACATTAAACCGTGTCTTTGGTTTGAACTTAAGCGAGGATTTATTGTCACTTTCCCTCTCGTGTGGCTGCAGGACGCGTCTCGGTGCGCACGCAATGGAAAGGAGAACGTGTCCGGTGCGTCCGCCCTGGTCCTCCGCCGCTGTGTCCGGGACAAACTGACAAAACCCTGCCCAGGGGGGGAGACGCATTCCGGGCTCAAGGATTTGTGTGGCTCCGCTCAGAAGATCAGACAGAAACGAGGACTGATTCGTCAACCCCAAGAAGGGGACATGGACGTACTGTAGCCAGCACTAGAATATAAGGAGGATGTAGCCCAGCTATTATTAGAAAGACAGCTCAAACTGCAGGAGACGCAGAAGAAAAAGCAATCTTCACTGGTGAGTACTCTTGCTTTATTTTATGATCCAAATGTGGTGAATGAGAATATTCAGCGCGCCCTTGCTTCTGTGGCACCAGCAACATAGAGGTCATCTGCGTGCTTGGAGTTATGTGAAGAGAAATACGCTGTGAAAGTTGGTGGACGCAGTAAATACAGCATCCCGAAGGCACCGCGATTCAACTTTTAAGAGTCGTTTCAAGCTGCGTTAGAGAACGTGACCCTTACCGAAGTCAGAGCTCACAGCAGCATCCCCAACATCACTGTGCAGAAGTGTGAAAAACACGTCTAAACGAGCGAACTTTGACCGCACCAATAAATGCACACGTGGATGGAGGTGAGTTACTGCGTTTTTACGCATCGCATTGTCTTAGGCGCAGAAAAGCGCTCCCATGAAGTGATTTACTCTGAATTTGAGCATTAGAAGCTTCTTTCTGGCATTTTCTGAACCGACAGTTACTAAAATAATCTGTGCAGGTAGAGCAGCTTTCAAGCTGTAGCCGTTACACACACATTAAGCTTTCCCGCTATTCCCCGATTCTGTCGCCTCATCCGGATAAGAGTAGCTGGAAAGATGACATTCAGGGTGTGTTCAGGTTCGTCACTGCGTGCCGCGGGGTTTCACCCAGAGAGGGTGTGGCTGTCCGCGTGTCCATCCCAGCTCCCCTGAAGATTTTCTGCCTCTCATCCGGGCTCAGCAACAAATAACTGCACCAAACTGGGAATTAAATAATCTGGCACCCCCGTGCTACAGTGTGCGTGTGCGTGCGCGCGTGTTTATTCACTGAGCGTCCGTTAATCCACCTGTCTCCAGGGAGGATTAGAGCGCTTTGGGACATTTTGGGACTATTTTTTTTTATAAACACTCCGCCTTTCAACAACATAATCTGCGAGACAAAACGCTGATTCCCGCAGCTGTACCCCAGAGAAGGAGCCACAAGTGCCCTTAGGTACACAACATTTAGTGGAGGCGTTTATCCAGAGCGCTGGCGCCGGTGTTTTGAGTGCACATCATATATTTTTTAGGTGAGGTTGTGTTGGTTCCACTGATGGGATGACAAAACTCTTGACATGTGTCAGCTTGGAGGAATTATCGCTTTAAAATTAGTGCCTTTCCGACACATTAGTGAACTGTCAGGCTCAAGAGGTTTTTCTGAAACCTTTCAAAGTGAGTCAGGTTCCAAAACCTTATTTGAATTCATGGTAAGAAAAAGGTTTGTCATTTCTGAGTTCAGATCAGCCCATCTCTCATCCTCACCGTCAATTTGAATCAAATTTCATTTCAACGTGCTTTACTGGCATAAAGCGAGAGATATTGGCAGGTTCGGTCCTCTCTGCGTGTGCATGTTTGTTTCCCTCGCTCTTTCTCTGCAGTGCCATGTGTCTGCCACAGCGTTGGAAGTGCAGGTTTGATTCCCACCGGTGATCAAAGACTCCAGCTGGGTTTATCGAGACGCATGCTCTGATGCGCAGTAATTGGCGTTCTCAACCCCGAAAACTCAATTTTGAAGTCTTTTTTTTTTTCTGTCAGGCAGAGACAGACACTGGACTCTGCATAGCACACCATTTCATTCATCTTCTGCCTTCTGATGCTGTCGTTCGTGCCACTAAGAGCGGTTATGCAAAACAACTGTTTCTGTCTCTTTTCTTGCCCACGCTGAGGTTGTCAGAGTGGACAAGTGAAGAGAGAGTGATTGGGTAATGGTTAGGACTCCAAACGGCTCATTAGCTGACGGACTGGCCATGATAGGCCGGCCACCGATGTGAATACATAAATATCCCTCTGTAACACGCACTCGATTTACTCCCTCCTACCTCGGGAAACCCACATCAATCTACCCCAAGTTTCATTTGATTAATCAGAGTGGATCAGCAGGCTTGATGTTTTTTTCCACTTTCTTCTCTAAAGTAAAATAAAATACATCTATAGGGAAAAAAATCTGCTCTGAACGGTTGAGTGATGGGACAGGAAAGAACAATAACTGTAGAGGAGGAGATCAGAGTGCTGGAAAATAGATTTGGGAATGAAATAAAATGGAATGTGATTGTTCGGTGGACTTGAGGGGCGGGGGCGGGGGCGGGTGCATGCGTGTTCATCGCTGTGGACATGCATGCACAGACTACAGCAAATCATCCATTATTCGTGCGCTGCATGCAAAATGCTTTCTGCCTCTACAGTAATGTGCGCTGCTCACCGCAGTCTGCATTTTTACGGGTGTATTCCCCGAGGACCACTTTGACTTCCGAGTATGGAAGGTGAAAAACCCTTTAAGGTTATGGAGCCTTAACGTGCTTTTCACATCATTCAGCGGTATTTAAACCTTTGTCACAAGACGTTAGGCCCTCTGCCTCGTGCTGCCTTTGTTACGGTCGTGATCACGGCAGTTCGTGATGCAGTCACGACCTTGACTCCGCTGACTGATGTTAGACTTTTATTTTCATGTCCAACAACATGAATGTTGGCGACCAGAAACGACAGAAAGTGAAAGACATTCTGTGACTTCGAGTGAAAATGGCGATGGGAAGCGGGCAAAACCCAAGATAAACTTTCTCAACTCCCAGGCAGGCGACTGAAGCAGTTACCGGTGAGAGTGAAGAATACTGCTGATTTGCATTTGATAGGATAGGAAATGTGTTAAAGGGTCAGCTTCAATACATTACAGCTGGGGTATTCAGTTCGATTTTAATAAGGTCCAGTTAGAGAAAATGTCCTCAAACAGGTGCCCAGAAAAAAGCTCCATATGTACTTTTAAAGTAGCCTAAGAGTTGTGTCAGTGTCTGTAAGCAACTCTGTATATAAAAGAAATAAAGTACGATTCAGCAGTATTTCAATAGTGTTTCTGATAAATTTTCAGAATGAACTGGAGGACACTCTGATAATAAAATATCCTTTAAAACTAGAAATCAACTCCGCTTTAACCCCGTTTTGTTTCCCTGACTTACTACTTTGGATTTCTGCATCCTGTCTTCTGTGTTCACTTGCGCCCTGAATAAAGTATTTAATTAGCTGAGTAGGATCACATATGTTGGGTTCCAATTCACGCAAATGGTTTGTGTTTCCCGTGTACATACATCGAGTGCTGTTGAATAAAGCTGCACATATTGAAATAACACTATCATACACGCGAGGAAAGTTGTGCAGAGTACATTAGAAATCATTAGAAATAGCCTGTCAAAATCTAGCAGTAGCTCTGGGTCCATAAAGAACAGCATCCAGGTCAGGTCCACCTCCCGACTCCTCTGTGCTTTCTCTACAAAAACTACATGCTTTTGACACAAACCATATTTCCTATTGAAATGAATTATTCACAAATGCGTGTTCACTGACACAAAAAATGCAACAATTTGTATTCATGAACTTTAAAAAAAATAGATTCATTCTTCGCAACTATTTCCAGAACTGCACCGAGACTGGGTCGTTCCATCACATTACTTCTTTTATTCTTTTATTTCGCTCATATTTGGTCCTGAGGGCATCATCATTAATACCAACGACTGTTCCAAACCGCGCACTCTTGTTCCCATTTATACAATTTGCCACTTTGTGATCGCAGGCTTTTTGCCACACTTGTGATCGAGCACATTTGGGACGCGTGTAAATGCTCATGTCTGCTAGCATTTGTACAAACTGTGTTATTTAAAGCATCCCATCACTTTCAGGATGCTCCACTGCCTTCCTTTTCACTATCTCTAAAATCTATCTGCTTCCTCTCCTCCCACACAAGATAAAGTTGGGAGATATTGTCATTATATCTTTTTTTGCCCATCCATCCGCTGTCTGTCCATCTGTGTCTGTGAGGTTTTACCTTTCTGGTCTGCAGAGTTCAAAACCACAAGGAGTTGAGCCATGAAATTTTGTATATGTGTTCTTTACTTTTCAGAGATGTGCAACATGAAATTCACTGTTCTGGCTGTTTGTTGCCCTTTGTGCACTTTGGTTGTGTTCATCTGAAGTGGAGAGTAAACAATATTGATGATTTGAGGCTGCAAATACTATGATAATATATGCTTATGATGTGCAGCATCTTTCTTATGCCTGATTGGCGTAGCCTAATATCTGATCATATGGTGCTGTGTGATTGGCTATACCTTTTTGACCAGTATTGACTGAAATGGAAGAAATGGGGATTGCCCATATCTAGCAGCTGACCAGGTCACCGAACAGCTGGCAGTAGCTAGACAGCGAGAAACTGAGGAATCACAAATTTGTAGGTGAAGAGCCGGTCTGTTTATAGTGACATCAGATCTAGGCTGCAGCCTTATTTATTAGCCTGTGATGCCAACTTCTGAGTGGCTGAGCATTGTCTAGTCTATGTACAGTCTATGACTCACCATCGAGCAACAGTAGAGCCATACCTACTGCTCAGCAATACTGTTCAAATGTAAACATCATGGATGCATTATGTGTCATACAGTACACGGTTGCCTTATGATTGTAGTGATATAGTTGCACGTACAGCATTGATGCAGCAGATTACATAGTATTGGTGCATTATGTAGAAATATTCCTGAACATACTTGAGTTAAATGTGATGTGAATTATCTGGCTATTTGTTAATAGATTATATAAATAAAAATACATTATATAGTGTACACCATTGTTCAAGAGGACAGCATTTTTTGGAAATTGATGGTGTCTGTTCTAAGATGCTGTTATCAGAGTATTTGTTGAAATGTTAGGTCATCAAAGTAAATCAGTCTCTTAAAATAGTTTTTTTATTTAACGAGTAATGTCAATATTGCTGGAATATGTATTATATTTGTACTAATGTAGGGTTGATTTTTTTTAAATCATGTCATTTAGCATGTGGCTTAACATTCAGGGCAAAGCCTCCAAATTAGAGCAAAATAGTTCTGCAGAAGTTTGCAGAAGGTAACACAGTTTCTACTGAAGGATTTTCAAAAAGAGATTATGAAATGTGGCTGAAATGTTTTCCTTACTTCTACATGTATCTTATATTTTCATTCATTTCATGTCTGTGTCAGAGATGGGGCTTGATTGAGGAAAAACATGCTATCCTTGATGTAGGCATCACTCTTCCTCTTTTGCTCTTAGAAAGTTCTAGAGAAAGTTTAGGATATAAACACCGACGTGTGAGGAATCTAGAGCGAAAGAATGTGAACGGACTGTAATGCATCAGTAAATATGTTAGGCAATACAAATCTGATTTGCACTGCATGTGTTGCATGGTACAATAGCATTATAATTTTTGCCACAACAACAGTTTGTCTGCATCAGAAGCCTCCTGGGTGGCTCATGGGTGAGGAGTTATGGGCATGTTCAGCTGAGTGGAGACCTGAGGGTAGACCAGTGCTGGAGAGATCCTCTCTCCCATTTCTTGGCGAGGAAGAACTGCCACAGGCTGGAGAGAGGAAGCCACCGCCTGGAATTCGTTGAGCAGTAGAAAATGAATGGATGGAAGAATTCACAGGGTTTGGAAGAGCCTTGGAAGGCCTAACCTAGAACACAAGTTGGCCTCGTTCTAAATTATTCCCAGTCAAATGAATATCGTCCTGCTGCACAGGTCTAGGATGTATGAGTGTTTCCGTATAAGCATTTATTGATACCAAAACCGTATTTCCTTATAGTTTTTCATTAATTCTTTTTTTTCCGTCTCAGTTTTCTGTGTCAACAAAAGTAGACCCTTACAGGCTTTCCTGCATCAAACCATCTCCCTTAACACCTCTTAATCATATCCCAGCGCAGAAAGAAGGCAGAAAAAAGGCTCCAAAAGCTCCACTATTATTAGTTTGAGTCATTGTTTTGTCAGAAAAAAACATGCCAGCATTGATAAAAGGAGTTCATAAGCTTGGAGGCATATGATTCAAATGGACTGGACACAGGTCTCACCTGCAACTTGACTCTCATCATTACTTGTAATGGACTACTGTTGAATATGGAGCTGCCAGCCAGGGGGAAAAGGGGAAGACCACAGCAGAGATTCATGGATGTGGTGAAGAAGGGCATGCAGGTTGTTGGTGTGACAGAGGAGGATGATGATGGGGATAGAGTGAGATGATCTGCTGTCGCAACCCCAAAAGGAAACAACCAAAAGATGAAGAAGACTCTTTCTTTTCTAACCAATAATACTCGAGAGAAAAATCCTAAGCAGCTCATCATGCCGTTTGCAACTCCTTGGCTTTTTATTGCCATTAACTGTATGTTTAGATCCACAGCTGCCTGAGACTGGATTAGAATAACAGCAGCATGGTGGCTCTGTGTTTAATACTGCTGCCTTACCACATAAGGGTGCTGGGATCAAACCCAGGCAGCGTCCCTCTGTGTGCTTCTTTGCATGGTTTCTCCTGCCATTGAAAACATACAAAACTTTTTCTTTCAACTCTTTATGATGCTAACTGAATAGATCTTGTGGACCTGAATCTTGGTTGCATAAGAGCACTCTTGTGTAGTTCCCATAAGCTGAGCTGCCTCAGTCTCTCCTAGCTAAGAGTCACGAGGTGAAAGTGACAATCAGCCAACAGCTACTTCTGCCTTGGATTTGATTTTTATGGTTTGATCTAAGCCTGCTGTGATTGGTTCAAAAAGGTTGACTGAGATTTGGCTTTTAAAAACTACTTAGAAGCTGGAAGTGTCACTGCTCTCAAAGCGTCATTTTTTGCATGATCGGAATTAGTGCCGTGCCTTTGTGAGTCAGTGAAAACAAGTGATTGCCGGTAGTTTAATAAAAGCTAAACTACTGTGAGAACAAATTTTAACAGATTTGGAAAAAAAAAAGGTCACAAAGAAAAATGAGGCACACATTTTTACTGATCTCATGAGTTAAAACTGCAAGGCTGTTTTTAATGGGAGAAAAATTATTTTATGAGCTGTAATCATCTTTGATCTTTAAATATTGATCACTGAACACTGACAATGATGGTCTCTTATTCTTGTAGGACATCAAAATTGCCCGCAGTGCTTCATAATGAAACTTATTACTAGTGAGGATAGAATAGGCTGTTGGAACAAAATGCTGCCTTTTTTCCTGCTTAAAGTTATTAAAATCCATTTGAGGATTTATTTCTGTGAAAGATTTTGTGTCAGAAAGGATTTAAATAAATTGAGTTGTTTATAAAAGTAGCAAATATTGAAAAATCCTACCAATGGCCGGACACAGCTGCGCTGAAAGACAGAACAGAGGCACTAATCATGGCAGCACAGGACCAAGCTCTAAGATTGATAGAGGCTGGGGTCTACCAGAAAAGGCAAGACCCCCGGTGCAGGCTGTGCAGAGACGCCCCTGAGCCAATGCAGCAACTAACAGCAAGGTGCAAGATGCTAGCAAGCGGGGCATACAAACTAGTGATGACGAACCAATCGGACATCGTAGCGGTGGACAAACAGAGTAAGAAGAACATTTGAAAACATAAAAAAGTGGACATAATGGGGAAAAAACCCAATTCAGAGTAGGCAAACCAGAAGCTGGCCTTCAGTGGGTTTTGACCTATTCTGTCCTTTGCTGTGTAGAGCAAATGAAGTAGAACTGCCTCTCAGTCTGATAGTTAAATTCACGAGACCATCAGGGACCGTTATAATTCCCTCTAATTCCAGTTCCCAACCTCAATGTATGGTTGTGAAAATCCCAGTAGGTTTGCTGTGTGCATAGGTGTGTGCCCCACTGTTCCACTGAAACCCATCATAGGTTTGATCATATTATATGACTCATATATTACTCTGTGATTAAAGCATACCCTCAACCTTAATAGCTTTTGAACAGCACTTATACAAAGTGCTACAGAGAGGCAAGAACGGCACGTCATTGACGTGTGAGTATATGGATGAAACCACCTGATGCATAATGGGTTTCAGTCAGTTTGTACATGTAGTGCATTTTGTGAAAACACATACATTCCACAGTTACATAGTTGCATTGTCATGAATTCTTCCTGGTTAGTTTTCATAGGATGGCAACAAATGAAGACAAAAAAGTGTATATAAAAAATAAAAACAACTTCAGATGGCAGGTAGCCAATAAAATCCGTCACTCAGAAACCAAAAATATGCAGATGCTGACATTTGTTATATTATATATTTATTCTGGGCCATGGACCAGGAAGCTAACCAACTTGTTCAGCTGTTTTATTTTCTAAGGCAAATCAGGTGAATATTACCATGTTGCCATTGTTCTCGAACGCCCACAGAAGGCTTATCCTGATTTGAATAATTCTCTCACCACCATCGAGTGGCAAAAGCATATGCACGTTCAGCATTCACTTCAAAGACAAACTGAAAACGAAGCTTCATGCTAGCGTCCTCGGCCGCAGGATTTGCTCAGCTGTGGAATAACTCAATTATCTGGAATGATTGTGTAAACAAGATTGACTCATACTTCTGCACTTTAAGCCTGCGCGAGGCATTTTTAACTCTATTTTTTTTTTTTTTTACCCTTAGGCATAATGCATCAGTGAAAGCAGTTCAATAAAAAAATGTAAGATTGACGTGTGAGGAATAAATTGAATGTTCTCACAGCAATAGAAAGGTTTGAACAATGTGAAAAGATCAGGAAAAAAATAACACAAAATACGACAAGCAAAAGAAAGAGTTGGATATAATTAAATTGGCACCACCAAGCAAAATTATATAGAACTAATACAAACGCACTGCAAATGTGTGTTATCAAACACAAGACTATCATTGAATATCTGCTGGCACTAAGGGCCACAAAATACCCCCCACACCCCCAACATCAGCAGCAGCCTGCACTTTGGTACAAGGCACGATCGACGAATGTTTTCATGCCGTTGACTCAAAGTTCTGACCCAACTATCTGAATGTTGCAGCGGAAACGGAGACGCCAGTCTTTCACTGTCCGGTTCTGGTGAGCATGTGGGAACTGTAGCTTCTGAACCGACAGGAGTCGCACCTGCTGTGTTCACCGCGGCTCTTAATGGGTGTTTCAGGTACCGTTGCCCACCTATAAGCTTGACACAGTCTGGCCATTCTGATGCTCAGTTTGAAGTTCAGCAGATCATCTTGGCCGTGTACTGAGCTGCTGCTATGAGAGCGGCTGATTTGGATAACGAGTGTTATCAAATTAACGACGTGACCAGTGAGTGTGTAGTCATTTTAATGCATTAATATATGATGAAGTCACATTAGAAACAGAGGTTAAAGTTCTGAAAGGAGTCAAACTGCTGTCTAGGCGGCACGTATCAAAGAAAAGCCACGTGAATTCTTGGACCCAGTTCAGAGTTATAATTTTATTGCTGTGACTTGTTGCTTCCGAGATGCTTTAAATATCAGAAAATTATTAACACAGAGTCATAAAATAGAAGTTGTTTGTTTGTTTTGTTTTTAAGTCCTGAATCATTCGATATTCTTGCCAGGATGTTTGCTCGTATAAAATCCAAGGTGATACTCTCGCACTGAGCTGTGTTGCTTCTGCTCCCTGGAGAAACCTTCGAAATCATATGTAAGTGTGAGGTAAAGTGAGAATTACATCCCATGTGGCTCCTTGTAGATTTCACTTTGGCCGCCACTCTCTTCCCATTCATATTTGCCTCTCTGGCTGCAGTTGTTTTACCATTTCCTTCCTGTTTGATCTCCTTCCAGCCGTCCACCCTGGGACTGTCACTCGAGAGAGATGTGCAAGCGGGAATGAGTGTTGAAAAAAGACAGACAGAGAGAGCCGGAGGAAAGAGTGTGTGGAATGAAAAGGGACAGGTGAGAGAGTAAGATTGATATGTGAAGCAGGTGAGAAGTAGATGGAGACGAGTAAGAGTCAGCTGTATTCTTGCTTCCCGTTCACGCCTGTGTCTTTCCCAAAGCCGTCAAACGCTGCCATTTTCTCAAAGCGCTGCATGCCAACACAAAAGGCTTTTTGTTGGCGTGCAGTGACAAAGGACAGGTTGTTGCTTGACACCCGGGTCATAGCATCAGTGAGACAGGTTTCCTCCCCACTTGTTGTTTAAGTACACTTAGTCGGGACCCTTTCGCAGCAGTTTTTGGTAAATGGACTAGCATTTATGCGGCACCTTTCTACTCAAAGCGCTTTCTACGGCAAGTCTCCTTCACCCAGTCATGCACACATTCCTACAGTGCTTTTATCGAAGCCTAAGAATGTTTCCTAACATTCACACACTCCAGCAGGTGCCTCGCGGGATTCAGTATCTTGTGTGAGAATGGGACGAGCATCCTTCCATTGAACTATAATTGGGCAGCTTGCCCACAGAAGCTTCCACCTGCAGACTGGAGGAGCTGGGGATTTCTCTACCTTCTGAAGGGGAATTTATGGTCCGGCAGGGGTAGCACGTTTGCAGTCCGTGGATGGCCCACTACTTTCAGAAAGTGCTGTTGTTAGATGGAGGCAGTGTAAAAAGAATAAGGTTGTATGCTAAAGGTATGGTGGGTAGCGCTGTCACCTCACAGTAACGAGGTTCTGGGTTTGAATCCATTGGTTATTTTTGGCTAGAGTTTATGTCCTCCCTGTGCCTGAATGGGTTCCCTCTGGCTTCCTCCCACAGTCCAAACACATGTTTGGTTAACTGGTATCTCTAGATACCCCTAAGTACCCCAACTCTTGCGCTATGTCAGCTGAGATTGGCTCCACCCAAACTCTGACCCTGAATTGGAAAGATGGAAACTTCATATCTGCTATAACTTCATGTTAAATGTTCTTCTCCCGGATTGGCTTTTCATGAGTGTCCTGAATCAAAGTCTTTATTCAGCCAGTTGTGAGTGAGTGTTGAGTTTTGTGAAGATCCGAAGTAAATTGAGGTGCGCACAGCCAGGCTGTCTTTATGAGCTTTGTTTACTTTTACAAAAGGGTCTACAACAACAGTACGAAGAGCATGACAGCGGTCTGCACGCTTGTTGACAAAGAGGAATTGTAAACCAAGATTAGATTCATAGAGACATTTACAGAGATCTGCTGTGGTCACAAAATATATTCAGAATATTGTGTGCAAAACTCATACATCAACACGTGGTATATCTGAAAGATCAGAAGGAAACAGAGTAAGACAGTGGGCCCTTCATTCAGCAAGGTCAGCGTGACACGGGGGGGGGGGGGGGGGGGGGGGCAGAATCTTAATATTTTCCATCACAGGAGAGTTTAGAGAGTTTCAATAGTCAGCATGATATAACAACTCATAAAGAATCAGTCAAATGCTTCAAAGGTTTGCTGACTTTCCCAAAAAAATAAGCTTTAAAAAGCTTTTTTCCTCGTGTTATATTATGCATGTTCAACGCTTCGCTGTATTAAGGCTTAATTCAGAGCTCAGTCCTGCGGAAGCTTTTTTAAAACACACGAGGGGAAAAAACAGGCCCTGCTTGGAAGAGCCAATTCAAATTATTGTCTCAAAATTCAGAGTTTTGAATTAGTAACTCAATTTTGAGTTATTTTCTCACAAGTTTGAGTTCGAAAGCCAACAACTAAAGAGACCTAAATGGAATGTTTGAGGAAAAAGTGAAAATCTAACTGATGGCAATTTTCTTTATCTTTTGTCATTTCGATGATAACAAACTTGCCTGAAATCAAAAATAACACCTTATTCATTAACTGTGTGCAAGATCCCAAAGCACTGAACAATTGTTATTTTATGAGTACTTTAAGCCAATAATACACTTACCTACTTATCTGCTACTATAATGAGTAAATATACCTACCAGCACAGTTTAAATTTTCATGCACATCTGTGTGTGTGCAGAAGTGCAACAATATGACTGGAAATCCTACATGTTCCTATTCAGGACAGGAGCACCATGCCTCCCTGTAATGATGTCACAGAATTCAGAAATTGCCTTCTATTTTAAAGATGGTATTTGAATGACTCTCTTCCCGTTGTCATGACAGTGTTGCATCTCCGGGTATCTGAACAGGTGCTGGAGAACAGACTGTGCCTTCAGAAAGGGACGGTGTTTGACACGTGGCTTCTGTAGTCATGCAGCTGTATAAAACCCAGGTGGCTCATGCTTATCTATACAGTACAGCGGTCATGACGGCAAACATATTCCCCTCAGACGTTGGTTAATCTGCACTCTCAGAATTATCAGACACCGCAGTGAGTGCAGCTGTAGAATCGCACCTGTACGCATTAACACATGAACACACTGGAAAGAAAGTTGCAAGATTGTCATTTAATAAGGCAACTGCAACGGAAGCGGTCACACCCTTGTGCACACGCAGATAACCACACACACACACACACACACACACACGCCACATGCCGTATTCCCCGAATGTCCCAAAGGTGCACGCAAAGTTTCCATCACGGGAAAGAATTAGCTTCACACCTGTCAGCGTGCGTTTCTGTCGTTGCATATGTGCGCGCCATTGCTAAGCAGCACTGAGACTTCCTGCAACTCCCTGATGTCATTTGCCAAGTGGTGGAGGAGCTTAAAATATAGATGAGTGAGCACCCACAGAGGCCGTAAGCCCGCTGCAGGAATTCAATTAAATAAGGAAATAAAATGTTGGCGTGTTGGAAAAATGTAAATTGAAACCCCCCCACCCCACCCCTAAAGACATCTCTCCCTGATTATAGTTTGTTTTAATGTGATCGGCATAAAAAGAGAGCCAGAGCTGTTGTGGCGGCATCACCTCCAGGCTCTGGGAAACAATCGTGTAAAACTGAGATTTGTTTTTTTAATGTATTTATTTGAGTGCTAAATAAATTCTTCCAGCCATTAAAGCTTCTCCGCTGGTGGTTTGTCTTTCTCTTGCCTTGTTTTTTTCTCCCTAATCCCTCTGCTCCAGTCTTGCAATGCAATCCTCCTGTCCTCTCCTTCAGTTCCACCCTTTCTTTGTCCATCACTGGTTATTCATTCATCTCTTCTTGCTCTATAAGCACTGGTTCTTATGCTGGATCTCCTTAGTATTCCTCTTTTTCCTTGCTCTTTGTCTCCTTCGTCCTGCCTTTCCTTTTTTTTTTTTGCTTCATTTTTAATCTATCTTCACATTCCTTCCCCTCTACAGGTGTTTCAAGCACCCAGATCTTTCTTTTTTTCACTTTTGAATGAAATGAACAGCAATATGCAGCTAGCTAAAGCTTTTTAGTGTTCTGCCTCACTGCGCGGTTCTTATACAGTGCAAAGATGCACCACGTGGACACTCATACTCGTAATCTTTGAATTCAGGTGTTTTCAGTCCCATTACAACAGATGTATAAAATTAAGCACCTTGCCATGCAGCGTGTCTTTACAATCATTTGTAAATGAATGGGTCGTTCTTAAGAGCTCGCTGAATCCAAACATGGTACTGTAATTGGATGCCACCATTGCAACAAGTCAGTTTATAAAATTTCTTCCCTCTTAGATGTTGCACCAAGTGCTGCAGCCAGTGCACGGCAGCATTCCAAACCTTTGGCACAAACCATCAGCACAAACACTGCGCACCAGGAGCTACATGGCATTGGTTAACCTAGGTGTGTGGTTGTCTTTGGCAAGCCTGTGATGTTCAATGACAGCAGTAGTTTGAATCTGTGGCCACAGCTTTTAATGTTATGGAATGTTCCAGGCAGGTCTGAGGAGTCGTTTGGGGTGTTCACTGTGGTCTCTGCTGATATTTCTCTGTGAGAAAGTTTTTTCTCTCACGCCATGAGGCTTTTATAGGTCTTTGATATGTCTTTTACTCAGGAGTCGTCTTCTTCTTGTGTCAGGCCCCAAGAATGATTGACCAAGAGTGCTGATGGTCGCAGAGAACCAATGTAGCTTTGTTAGGCGGCCCAATGGGAGGGCTAGTTACTCAATTTGGCTGGAGTAAGAGTCCTGATGATTCGAAACTTTTTCCATTTAGGAACTATTGAGAGCGCTGTGCTCCTGGAAATGCTCAGAGGTGTAGACGCGGTACTATGGCCTTCCCTGATCTATGGCGTGCTGCAATTTAATCACAGCAGTCTCCAGAGAGTTCCTTGGATTTCATAGCTTTTTCCTTCCTGCAGTGTGAGTTGGAGATATAT
>VOQJ01003086.1:17462-28090 GCA_015052665.1 Apistogramma diplotaenia
CGACGCGTTCCTCGGCTTACGCCCGGGGCGGCGGTGAGAGGGTGCAGAACAGCTCCTTTGAAGCGCCGCAAAACTGGTCTTGCCATGTCCGTGTCAATCCGCAGAGGGCAACTAACACATCAAAGGCAGAGTGAAATCTGCCTGCAGGACCCAAACGAGTTGGTAGAACAATATGAAACTCAATTAACACGGAGTGAAAAATAAGTAGAACATTAAACACCGGAGTTGTTACTCTGAATGTAAGCAATTATAGTAATTCTTCTTGTTAGTGTCTGCAAGTCGAGGAAGGTTTATGCCAAAATGTTCCATCAATCACAGCAAGTTGTCCAGAAGCAGCCCCAGATCATCGCACTGCTGCCACCGTGTTTGACTGTTGGTATGACATTCTTTTTATGAAATGCTGTGCTAGATTTATGCCAGACGTAACAGGACTCAGACCTTTAAAAATGTTACGTTTTGTTTCATCAGCCCACAGAACAGTTTACCAAAAGTCTCGGGGATCATCAAGATGCTTTTTCGCAAATGTGAGCTGAGCCACATAAATGAAATCATAATTTAAACACTGAATTTTATATTTACTCAGGTTATCTGTGATTAATATTAAGAATATTATATAAGAATATTAAGAAACACCACAAAATCCAACAGCTTTAATTTGGTTAATGTTAATTCTGTCATGCACATACATGTGAATCATTGAAAAAAAAATAAATTCGTAACTTGAAGGCAATTTTCAAGTGTTTGTAAAAACGCACCACACATTATTTCGGCTGCCTGGAAAATATCCAAATGGTTAGAAAAAACTAAGCTTTAACTCAACACCCTCTTCTCTACTGTAACAGCTTGGTGCGTCCTGGGAATCTGAATATGTGCGTCTGCGTTTTGCAAGCAGGGACATATTGTCAAGAGACGAGAGCTGAGAGTCTTGAAGGTCGGGTGAAGCAGCCTGCATCATCTCCTGTTTGATTTCTGGAAAGGTCTGGTCGGGGTAGATGAGCTTCAGATGATCTTCAAAGAGTTCTGTAAATTTGCTGCACGTTAGGGCGATTTCCGTGTTCCTCGTGCACTGAAGGAAGATAAAGAGAAAAGCACAAAACTGTTTAGTACCAGAACTGTCAAGAATACTGAATGATGCTTATTTTTGAAAAATATTTTGTCTGTGGTACCTCACTGAAGGCCGCGCAGTTTCCAAAGATGAGCCTGATGTCTGACACAAACTCTGCAGGGCTTTGGTAGCACGCGCTCTGCTCGGCGTCCAGACGTTTTTTCACAGTGGAAAAACTCATTGGTCCCTTTTTTGTCAGGCTGCTGTGAGCACGTACCTGCAGTATTTAGAGAGGAAATGATAACAGAACAATAACACATTATTGACATTTTATTTTTCCAGTTCTACGAGGCGTTCTATGTAAGCAGCATGGACACGGGGCTGTGAAGCTTTACCCTGTTTGTTATATAAAGGTTTAAAATCAGCAGTTATTTCAAGCCAAACCACCACAGTCACACTGAGCCCTGACTACAATTATGAAATACTGAACTTTCTGTGTCTGCAAGTAACTCACTGTTTATTTACTGTAAAGTTGCTGATTCCTAATTTCTGTCTTCACTGATAAATATGACACATTACATACAATTAAAATTTCACTTACAGTAACTCCATTTGGCATTAATCCTATTAACCTTTCCACTACAGTCATTGCACTTCCAGACTCACCAAGGGAGATTCAGACTTTTGAAAGTCCGAGTTCACCTCACTGCAAAGCAAGTACAGCAACAGCCTCTCACATTTCTACAGAAAAAAAATAAAAATAAATCTGAATTAATACACGTCAAAACAACCAAAAATGTTGCTCCCATCTGTGGGGTGTCAAGCAGAATATCAAACTGGTCAGGGCTGTCTCTCAGAGCCTCTAACTCCATTCTGCTTTGTGTCAGCTCTTGTGCTCTTATCAGTTGTTAAATGCAAGAGGCAATATGAAGGCAGTGGGCCTTTCAGATACTAAGTTGAACAAACCAGTGTTTTACCTTAAAAATAACAGCCTTCAAATCACTTTGGTGGGACACTGATTTGTAACCAGGGTGCCTGCTCTGGTAGTACTTTTCTAGTCTTTGTGAGCACTCAAAGCGCTTATACAACACATTTACATTAAAAAAAAGTTTATAATTCTGTCCCTAATGTAGCCTTGCTAACCATGGTGAAGTTTATCTTAGCAATTAAAGATTTTAATTAATTTATCATTATTTGTATTTGCAGCTACCTGGAAATCTGTAAAATGGACTTATTTGATTGTGCTTACTGCTGAACTGAACTTGTATTATTTGGTAATTAAGTAATTTCTTATTATAAAATTACTGCAATTACATAAATGGTACTAAATCATAAAAAAGTAGAACAAAATAAGAAGTACTGACTCGCTTATCCAAAGGGGAAAATGCTCCTTCACAATCCGTCTCCTTCTTTACTGTTTTGGCTTCAGGTTTGCAGTCATACTCCATCTCAGGCAATAACAGGTCACGACAGAAAGTGCAAAGCCATTCCCTGCTGAAAAGAGACCATTTACAGACTCAACGCGAGAGCCAGTGAGCAGTAACTCATGTTAACAAGTGCATAATGCTGCTGTCAAATGAAAATCTCACACCTCCAAAATGTAAAAATCAACTTGTCAAACGCAGCTTTGTTCTGACACGCTTTTCATTCCACCAAGAAAACAAGACATTGATTCTGCATTAAAATGAAAATATGTGAGTTGTGGCATTTTCATTGAAGAACAGCAATAAATAAAGTCTGACAGAGCTGACCTTGGAGATTTGAGGAGAGCTGGAATGTGGCACGTAAGATGAAAACCTTTATGACACTTATGGCAGCGCAACAGCTCCCCCGTAGTCTGACACACAGCACACAAGGCCTCATTAGAGTCTTCCAGTTGGGCTTTATTTTGCTCTTCCTGCTGCTGTTCCCCCACTGAACAGGTGGGATTTGGAGCTCTAGTTTTCCTCTGGTCCAGAGGCTCACTTGGAAACTGTGAAGGGCGATGCGCTTTGCTTTGAATGCAAGTTGAGACATCTTCCCCTTGGGAACGGATTTGGGGTTGGTCTTCGGTGCTGTCGGGGAGGCTGGCTCTTTGTTTGGGATGTACCTGAACCTGCAAAACAGAGAAGGTCTGAAAATGATTCTTATGATGATTCTGGAGTTTTGATGATAAGTTTTAGGTTTTGGTAATATTTTGAGTTATCATTAGTTGTTACTGAGTAACTATTAACAGTAACTGTCTTGTATTTCTATTAGTGCCTGTGTCTGTTACCATGTTTGTCTTGTCTCTGTGGTTAATATTTGTCTTTGGGTCGTTTCCTGTTTTACTCTGAAGGCCACTTTCCTGTTGCTTCATTTGAATTTTTCGTTTTTTCGCTCCTTTATGAATGCCATCCTCTTTTCACCTGATGTTGATTATTTTCACCAGTGTTCCCTCTTGCTGCTTAGTGAATTAGTACACTGTGTATGTCGTGGGTCGGGGCGGGCTGAGCGCCTGTAGTGTTTCTGCTTCGTTTCAGGTGGTTCAGCGGACAGGCCGCTTGCGTCTCCGCCCTCAGGTGGCCAAGCAGCACACCTGTGGCTGGTTAAACTCATCGACATTTTGCTGGCCCTTGTTAACGCTGTTTGCCTGTCTCTCCCCCCCTGAAGATTCTCCGTGTTTGCCAGCCTCGCTCCTCGGGCGCTCGCTCCAGCTTTGTCCTGTTTTCTCTTTCATTCTTGGATAAAATAAAGGTTATTTATGAGAACAGCTTTGTCTGCTCCTTGCCATCATGGCAGAACAATCTGGCCACCAATCTTCAGCAAATCAAATGCTCTGTCCCTTCCACCACATCAGCCATATGGTTGTGCTATAGATCTCCTCCCTGGGGCTTCCCTTCCCTCCAGCTGGTTTTACCAACTGTCTGGTCCAGTTTGCCAGAAGAGACCTAAATGAAAGACTCTTAACGCAGGCACCATCTGCCCCTCTTCATCACTTCTGGGGGCAGGTTTCTCCTTTGTGGTCACTCTGCCCCAGCATTGATTATCGGGGCATAATCATAATCTGATTACTATTAAAAATAAATATCCACTTCCTCTGTTCAGCTTTCGACCCCCTCCATAAAGCCACTGTGATTTCCAAGCTAGATCTGGGTAATGCATATCATTTGGTTTGAATTAGAGGGAAAACAGCTTCTAATACACCACTTAGTGATACCCTTTGGTTTAACTAATGCGCCAGCTGTGTTCCAGGCCCCCGTCAAGGATGTGCTTTGGGATTTTTTAAAATGGTTTTGTTTTCTTCTAGCTCGATGACATTTTGATCTTTTCCAGGAGCTTCGAGGAGCCTTGCAGATACGTACTGCAAGTACTCCAACGCCTCCTCGAAAATAAACTGCTAATCAAAGCAGAAAAAAGTAACTTTCACTCAGACGATGCATTGTTCCTAGGCTACATTATTGAGATGGTCGGGTGAAAGCGGACCCTGTGAAAATCAAAGTTGTGGCCCAGTCTCACCATTGTCACCTTTCACTGCAGGTTTATCTGTAACAGCCAGACCACTCCAGGGTTCTAGCCAGAAAACCTTTTAGCTTACATATCATGCATTCAACATATCCCAGAGTGCCTTTTTCTTCCTTCCTAACGCAAACTTTTATCTTTGATACTTCATTTAAACTGCAGCGTTCAGGTATCTCCATGTAACCGTGAGAATTTAAATCCACATTAGCAGCATTAAAGTTCTCCATCACTGCGGCACATTTCGTTCATTCTGTCTTTAACACAGAGTGTATCTTCGCTAACACATTTTTCCATGCTCTCTGCAACTGTGTGTGCATGTGTGCGTGTGTGTGTAGCTGTTAGCTGTCAGAATGGATCGCTTTGACCACAGTCTGCTAGCAGGAGCCCCCATTAACTCTAGCAACTGTTCGTTAATGACAGGAACCCGGTCACCCGTTCGGTATCGAGGGGCTCTGCCAAAATATTTTGTATGCTTTAATCCCTTATTAGCGACTAAAAATAGACCTACAATAGAAACACATTTAGAGGAATGCTTGTGAATACAAAGCATTACAACATTAAGCTCATGCAGCCCCCAGTTTTTCAGCAAAAACACTGGTAACACAACAGCAGCCGTTGCTTGACATGCAGTCTGTCTGCACACACATGGCAGGCGCAAAGAAGCGCAGCCATTATAGAGACGGTGAGTTGAGGTGGAGTGAAAGGAAATGTTTTTGTAGCTTCCTCGAGGTCCACGTGTCTGTGCATGCTTCTCCAAAAGCTCGACACCTGCTGAGAGCAACTAGAATGTGGGTATTAGAGAATTACTAATTACGTAAAATTA
The DNA here is from genome assembly GCA_015052665.1 of Apistogramma diplotaenia. Lineage (NCBI taxonomy): Eukaryota > Metazoa > Chordata > Actinopteri > Cichliformes > Cichlidae > Apistogramma > Apistogramma diplotaenia. Next base: position 22,811 of record VOQJ01003086.1, read on the forward strand.
GCTCTGGTTTGATCATCAAAACTTAATCTACCTACGAACAGCCAAGAGGCTAAACTCATAGCAGGCAAGGTGACAATTGCTTTTGGGAAGTTTTACTTTTACCATTTCCCACCATCCTGGTTCGCACAAAATCCCGATGCTCCATCCCGTCACTTTTCCTCCGATACAGACTCTTCTCCACTTGAGTTACATTTGCATTGTTTTGTAAATTATTAAGAATAATCACAATAAAGTAATTATTGTTGGAATTTGGAAACGTATTCGGAAGTTTAAAAACTTAATTGAAGTACTGCCTAAACTACCTGTTTAAATAGCAAACTGATTTCTCCTTTCAACTTTGACGCAGTGTCGGCCACATCCAGTCATGTTAACAATGAAGTGCACCCTCTTTCAATTCTAAGGTTCTACATATTAAATATCCACTAATTAAAATAATCTGGCCCTTGGTGGGTCTTAAAATTAGGTAAACACATCCTCAGATGAACAAAAAAAAAAACAAAAACCCAAAAAACTGTATTAGCCAGAATGCAGGAGCACTGTGTGAAAAATAAAGTACACTTTTACTTCTTCCAGGGTACCCTCTATATTTTTCTAAAAGCAGAGGTTTGGGGAGTTGGCTGGTCTGGAGCATTCGGGTGTTCAGGTGTAACACAGTGCCAAGGAGGAAGGATGTCAGTCAGGCTCTTCAGTCTGGGAAGGATTATAAAGCCATTTGAAATCCATCATTCTTTAATCTATCGATTATTTACAAGTGGAAAAACTTTTAAGACAGCTGCCAATCTTTCCAGGAGTGCAATTAACAGCAGATTTAATCCTGACTGTGCAATACTGTGCAAAAAAAATAAAAAGAACTCCATCTCACACTATAGAAGCCTGAGTAAATTTGTATCTTAGAGTCAAATGTGAAGACATCTGTCCAACAGTGAAAACGTTGCCCAAACTGAGTCATGCAATAGAACAAGCATCCCAAGCATAGTCCAGATTTCAGCCTGATTAAAATGCTGATCCAGGACCTAAAGAGAGCTGTTCACACCAACCTCAATAAACTGAAGCAACATTGAAAAGAAGAATGGAGCAGAAAAAATACTATAAAGTAATAGAGAAGATGATTACTTCAATTTACTGCTGCTTAGGCTGGTTCTACAAGCTACTGAATTATGGGGTGTACTTGGGCTTCTTCTTGGGCTTAGTATGGCACAGTATGCCAAGTTTTGCTGCTCATCTCAGGCTTTATTTAGCTAATATTAAGACCTGATAAAAAATAGATATTTTTTTAATAATGTCCTGATATGTAAACCCTTATAACTGAAAGGATGTACTTTCTTTTGTACCATGATCATTTCAGGTTCCCATATTTCCTCTGTCCTTCTAATGCAGAGCTTTGTGAATCTGTCAAACAGATTCCATATCACTTTATTTATGCTGGTGACTGTGCGGTTATGCTAACATCTTCTTTCGGATGCCCCCTTAGGGGTTGCCACAGCGAATCATCTCCATCTCATTTTGTCCCTTCTGCCACAACAACCCTCTGCAGATCCTCCTTCAGTATATCCATGAATCTGCTCTGTGATCTCTGGCTTTTCCTCCTGCCTCCATCCTCATCATCAACATCCCTGGACCACCACAAGCTGTTCTAGTAAAGTCAGTGAACAGTTGTGTGAAGTTTGATGGCTCTAGCTTGAACAGTATGCATTTATGACGTGATGTGAACTTGAAGATCCTTAATGAGATCGTTCTAACATTCACAATATTTTCAGAAAACGTGACCTCTGACCTGTAGCTTCAGACTAAGATCGCCGAGAGTCAAACTCTGTCCATGCATACATAGTGTGAATTTCAACAGAGTTAAAGTTTTAATGTACCAGATCCCACTGATGCCGCCAGCACCAAAGCTATGAAAATAGCTTGACTTTTTTTCTTTAAAAAATACATAAGAGTGGTAGCTGGTTTGTGGAAGCCATCATGTTGCTCCACCATATTTGAATACATCTGCTGGGCAGCAGATAGTAGTCTGTAAGATGACTTTGAATACCAGGATCCTTAAGTGAGTGAAGAACTAAATAGTGAAAGTTGAAGAGGGAAGAATGGTGTACAGAGTTCAGGGAGGAGTTGAAACGGGCTCTGGGGGGTAGGGAAGAGTACAGCAGAGAGATCAGAAAGGCAAAGGAAAAGGCTTATAGTGGAGTTGTATGTGAGACTGGACACTAAGGAGAAAAGGACTTGTATCGATTGAATAGGCAGAGAGATCAAGCTGGAAAGGATGTGCAGCCGGTTAGGGTGGTTAGGGATAGAGATAGAGAAGAAGCACTCTGAGAAGTTCATGAATATCGAACATGAGAGAGTTGGTCTCCTGCACACACCATATATCTGCCTTCCTTCTCTCCATCATATCAGCCAGCTCTTTCCCTTCACCAGTCACAGTGCCTACATTTACAGTCTTTACTCTCACCTCCAAACTCCTCTTTCTCTGTCGCTGCCTACCCACTTGCTTCTTCCGATTGTCTTTGCCCAACAATAGTACTATTTCCATCCCATCAGCACCATGTTGCCCAACAACACTGGAGATAGACATTATTAATACAAATCGGACATGGAAATCTCATTCTATATGATCTGCATGTTTGAGTTTTGCCAGATGCAACCTTCACTATTTATCCAGGCTTGCAACCAGCACTAGAAGTACACTGGCTTGTGACACCCCTCCCCTCTGCCCCAGGTTTTAAGTAACAAGCCATATCCTATTAAAGTCGTACTTTGTCCAATCCTTGCTGTAAACTGTAAACTTTGGATAAAAACAGCTACCAAAAAGGAAAAATCTTTAAATTAAATACTCATTGGACTTCAATAATAAATCAGTGTGTTCTTACATAACTGCTTTCATCATCTGGCTCATCTTTGATGACAATTATTGGCCCTGGAGATGATCGTTGCCTCTTCTTTACGGCAGATCCCACCGCTACACTAGCCTGGTGTGTTTTTGGGACTTTCCAGGAAATGGTCCTTGGGAACAAAGTGAAAGAGAATCAAAGGTAAATTCACTCAAGAGACCCATTGCACAGAGATAATAGTGTCATAAATGTGTGTGTGTGTGTGTGTGTGTGTGTGTGTGTGTGTGTGTGTGTGTGTGTGTGTGTGTGTGTGTGTGTGTGTGTGTGTGTGTGTGTATAGCTCCCTCCTACCCTGTTTCTTCCTGGGATACAGCAGTGTACTCTGGTGAATCTTGCTGTCCTGGTACTTAAGAGAAGTTACAATGTGTGTGTCCATTATAAAGAACAGAACATTACACATATTCTCCATGTCACAAAAAAAACTGCAAAAGTACATTATATACAGATAATGGCAAGCTTACCACTTGTGCTTGATAAGGACGTTTCTGCTCCCTGAAGATAGTTTGGTTTCACTGAGTACACTGGACCAGCTGAATCATTTCTCCTGTTCATATATGTAGGCGCAGTCTAAACACAGCATTACAAATCAACAACTAACAACACATATTATGGAAAGATAACAGTCTTCAGTCAAGAGAGGAACTTCCTTACCCTCTGTTGTGAATGAAGCAAATTGCCACTGCCAGTGACGGGCAGCTGTGCAATTTGTGCATACGAAGGTGAAAAGGGAAGTCCATCCATGGGCTTGGTTTGGTAGCCGGAGCCACTTCCTGTCCCTCGCTGATGAATGGAGAAAAAACAGAAAGGTGGAGAACATGCAGTCATTTTACTGCTACATTCCTGTCAGTATCTGTAAGCATGTGATGATGGATTTTTTTGGATGTGCTAAAGCTACTGTGCAGAAAAATCAGCTGATTCTGAGGGGTTCAGCCTCAGCCCCAACCGGTCACGGCAGATGACTGCCCCTCCCTGAGCCTGGTTCTGCTGGAGGTTTCTTCCTGTTAAAAGGGAGTTTTTCCTTTCCACTGTCACCAAGTGCTTGCTCATAGGGGGTCGTTTTGATTGTTGGGTTTACTCTGTAATTATTGTAGGGTATTATGACTGCTGAGTTATATACTAACACTAACAAAAACAAAACTACCCGCTCCAAAAAAACCCCAAAACAAAACACAATTTAAAAACCTAACACAGCATGACCACAGTACGCTTTGAGAAGTCTACTTCACTGCACAAGTTTTGCATGCTAAATACTGGGACTTCTTTACTATCAGTTCCTAATGCAACTCTGACAACTTTCTCACATCAGTGCAACAAAACTAACTTGTGCGTTACATGCCAGTATTGTCCTACTTCAGAGCTGGAACCCAAACATCCAGTGAAGTAGACTAAACAACTTGAATTGCAAGATATTATCAAGACTTATTCATGGAGTTTTCCCCTTTATCCCCTGTCACATGCTGGCTTGCTGTTTGCAATGCTGCTTTATTTGATTTACTTTATATCTGAGCTATAAGTTCATCCAAGACTAAAATCCTTCCTGACAAGGAAAGACATAAATTGCTCAGGATGTGAAGGCTGTCAGCTCTATTTAGGACAATGTCATCTGCTGTCTGTGCTTGTTAAGAAGGCCTGTCAGTCAAGCTTACACAAGCACACATGCACACTAACACAAAGAAATGCACACTAACACAAAGAAACGCACAGTAACCTGGGGAGAAAGTCCAGGGCTCAGCAGGATCCTAGTTGGGCTAACATGGTTGTGCAGAGGCCTCATAAACCTGTGGTCTGGTTTTGGAGGCAAACTGTGGGAGGGAGACCCCCTCTGTAGGGGTCTTGGGAATGTTCGCTGTAGTTGGATGCTTTGGTACCATGTCCAGGGTGGAGGAGATGGCTGGGGCTGCCATTGAGCCTGGGGGTTCAGCTTGTCCACCTGCATCTGCAGCTGAGCCAGAGTGCTACGGGGAGCTCCCAGGGCATGGCTGTGGGGTGAGCCTGAGGGGCCCTGCCCAGTGTGGATGAGCTGATGATGAAAAGCACCCAGCTGGTGGTCTGGTACACTCTCCACCACTAAAGAGCCTGAGGAGGACATACACACAGAGACAGGATGAGCATAACAAGGACTGATGAAATATATACAATATGGAAAGAAAATTCCAGAGAAGTGCATATATTCAGTAAAATGTGAGACAGTCTGTAAGGAAGCTATGCTAACTGGGGCTAAAACTATTGACAGTAAGAAAAGATAAAAAAATTAAATGAATCTGTGTTGATTGATCGAAATCTTTGTTTCAGGATCCTTCATCCAAGGCTTACTGCTCCCCAGCTACCTCCCCCCCCCCCCCCCCCCCCCCCCCCCCCCCCCCCCCCCCCCTTTTTTTTTTTTTTCAACCCC
>VOQJ01003091.1:5020-21655 GCA_015052665.1 Apistogramma diplotaenia
CATAAAAAAAAAAAAAAATGTCTGCAGTATTTAAAATTGCTCAACACCCCCCCCCCCAAAAAAAATAAATAAAAAATGTGAATATATTTTATCATCATTTTACCTGGAAGGCAGACAGGTCGAGAAGGGCAAAACTGTTGAGGAAGCGGATGCCTTGTAAAGCCACCTGGATGACCCCGGGGCCGTAGGGCTCCTGACTCTGGGACGCAGATTCTGGCAAGAAACTGTGCAGCAGGATACAATACAGGGTGTGCACCACCCCTACCAAGTCTGTCGACTGCAACAGTGCCGTCAATCCGGTCGGGTCCTGGCGTTTATTGTCGAATATACTGGGAGCACTAAAGAGGAGGAGATGTAAATGAAATGCATGTTTAGTAAAATAAAAGGTAAATAGGGGTGATCACTGACAAATACCAATCATACTGGAACACACAACATAGTTTTAGAGTGCTAAAGGAAATATTTCAAATATAAATATTTTGTGGTTTTCTGCATGTCACTCTGGCACGTCCCAGAACTGAGGAGACAAAAAAACCCAAAAAAACCCCAACGCAGATCTTTGCAATTCTTGATTTACTCACAAGACGCAAACTTAAAGAAGACTTTCCTTTAGATAAGAGATACCACGCGGTTAATGCTGCTGCATTACCTGACTGGTGCGAATGGAAGAGCACCAAGTTTGAAATGTGTTGTATATTACCCGGCTGGATCACAACGGCAGCTCTCAAGTTCATCTTCTGCTGTTTGTATGACTCTGGTTTATTCATGAAATAACAGTTTTTGGGTTTTTTTTTTTTCCCACATGCAAGGAGCTTCCAAGCGGCTTCTTTTTTGACTTAACAAGTACCATAAACTGACAGCCAGATTAGCAAAGGAGCGGGACCTTCTAGATTTAAGATTAGCTCCTTCCGTTGCACTCCTCCTACAATAAACATAGTAATGCCACGATGTGAAGCTCATGGGAGTGATTTCAAGCTGGTAGACTGCAGTGAGTTTTCTGACAAGGTACTGAGCACGTTTAGTACATTTAATCAAAGCCTGCCTCAGTTTTGTTTGGCTAAAAGAAGACGTTACTCTGTTGGTTAAAGGGACTGGCAACATAACATTTGTTATACTTGCATTTAACAAAAAAAAAATTATAAATATATCTCACAGGATAATCTTGGGAGGCAAGCTCAAAAGCATCATGAGCTTTAAACAGTTCAGTGGTTTAAGTTTTTAAAAGTAAAATCTTCATGCCAAAAACTTCATAAGACCAAAGCTGAGATTTGACTTAAGAACCCAACTATATACAGATAAACGTCGACATTACTGTAATCTTTAAAATGAAATATTGTAACCCAAAAGAATAAAAACGAAAGTAATTACTGCAGTAACGTTATTCAAGATTCTCCGTTGCAATGCAGATAACTCCAGTGAAAACCCTAGGCTCATACAGAGAGACAATTTAAGACTCCTGCAGCAGCACCCGCTATGATTTGCAGCCATTTAGAATGGAGGGTGTATAACCTTTGGATGGAACCTACAGTGCATGCTGATACTTGATGTTAGCCAACAGGATTTGTGTGAAATATGCTGCTAGGCAAGAACACAGCCTTGTAATGCCATTATAATCTCCTGACACAGCAACTGGCATGGCACAAAATATCCCACTACCCCACTGAGCACTTATGTATGACATACAGATAGCCGTCATGGGACAGAGCTCGCTGGTTGCTGCTTTTAGTGTCATTAAACACCATTTTCTCACAAATATTCTATGTCATACATAGTTCTAGCTGTTCTCTACTATTGCAGTGTGAAGCGACTGGTTACTAATAGCTCAGCACATTGCGGCTGGCAAGCTGAAGCAGCACAGTGGTCGTTTGTTGAGAAAAGATTGCTACCTAGATTTGAGTTGGCAAACAAAACGCATGGTTATTTCATTTTAAATGTTATTCTGATGCATGATGTAAAACAATATTTCTGTTATTAAAGTCAGCTTTTTTTTCTCCTTTGAAGTCAAATATTGTGGTACTGATGTCCCTTGCTGTGATAGCATGCTTAGCCTCTATCAGCAGCGCCACTGAATCTCTGTGAGCGGAGGTCACCGTAGCACACGTGGGTGGGCTCCCCCCACACGGCAGGCTAAGGTTTATGGTGAGTGACAGAGCACTGGGTCAAGTAGATGCCTATCTCCATCTTCAATAACGACAGCTTAGCCAGCTTGCTGATGGGAGTGAATGACCTGCTGGCTGATTGCAGAGGAATGACAGACTTTGTTTGAGTAACCATGAGAGCCGTCTTTATGGATCTTTTGACAGTCCAAAAAAAAAGAAAAAAGAAAGACAGTGACTCAGCCTCTGTCATTACTTGTACAGAGAGGTGTGTGCGCACTCGTTTGTCAGAGGAAGATCAAGAGATCACAAAGATGTCAAGGTGTGTAATGAGTAAGAGTCGGGCTTACCGTCCAGTTACGACAAAGCACAGCTTACACATGCTGTGCAGCAGAGCTGAGGCTTGCTGCAGGAAGGCAGACATCTTGGGGTGCTCATCTACAGGAGCTTGGACTGACAAGAAGCACCCATACAGCTTGTCAATCAAACCCATGTTTACCACATAGCTGAAAAGCAAACAAGGGAGAAAACGCATACCGTGGTTTATTAAATTTGTTCCTTAATGTTAAAACAAGTTAAACATGGGCAACATTCTTGGTGAAAAGCTAATTGCACACAGGCAAACAAAGACCTTTACTGTGCATACTTCCACAGCACTACAGCTGAAAGCCAATACCTCACCTAAGCCTTCCACCCCCTGCTATTACTGTGATATCTTCAATTTGTCTTTGCCAATGACAGGTCTCATGATCATGTTCCCTGTACTCTTTCAGCCACAAATCACTGCTAATAGTGTCATTAAAGGGCTGTTGTGGCCCTTGTGCCAGCCCAGCTCTGGGTCCTTAACAGTCTCCTGACCTGGGGATAGTCTTCTCAAAGCTCCAGCATGCGTTAACCTTTGGGTACAAAGAGCTTACGGGAATCTAGAGGGAAGTGAGGCTGCCAGTCAAGACTTTCAAGCTGCTGTGGTCACTGTGAAGTCAGATTTCCCCTGTCTTATCACCATTTTCAACACTCACTTCTCTTGTATAGCATTTTTGTCAGAACTTTAGAACTGTCACTCACTGATCTCCTCTCCAAACTTTAGGACCATTTTCAACCTGCACTGGACACTTAAACCGAGTCCCATTGTTTTGACTTGATCCTCTTCCATGGCTTTACTTAGGCTGAAAGGATCTTTCATCACACTTTTGTCCTGTGCCCGCTCTCTGTTCAACAGTCTGTTTGGTGGTCGCACTTGCCACTTTGTATTCCATTATTCGACCAAGGATTGAAATCACAACACAGATAGTAGACTAAAAGCCCGGAAAAACAAAAACGGAGAAACTAGCAATGAGCAGAAAGGAAATATTGAGCTCTTTTCAAGTGATATATATACAATAGCTTGTTATAAAAAGGGAGACTTCTGCAAATGCTTCCAATGTTTTCATCTTTTGTCCTTCCTCGCATACACATTTGAAGACAGTTGAGGTAAATCTTGTGTTCGTACTCGGGATTATCAGTCTGAAGACACCATTTTTCTCAGGCCCTCTCCTGCCTCTAAGGGTTATAACTGGGTCAGTGGATGAGATTGGTGGGCCTGTGCAGCTGCTCTGTCCAGATGAATCATGGTTTGTGGGAGGGATACTGGAAAGACTGCACTAGTCCACAAGGTGTCATGAGGCTGGGCCTGCCTTTCCTCACAGTCCACATTTCTCCATCACAGCCTCGACTGCTATAGCACAGACCCACATAGCTTGAAATCCAGGTTCAAGGGTAACTTTCAAAGCTTTGGAAGTGAGCTTTTTATGCTACTTTGTGACTCTCCCGCTCAGAAGCAGATTTTACTTAAAATGTAGCACAGGCTGGAAGGAAGCCAGATTACACCTCATTCTCACACTACTCCCATTCTAACAAGACACCACTTGGACCATTTCCAAGCAAACTGTCATTTTGTCAAGCTATTCTTTACATAAGACATGTTGTTGAGGAAATCACAGGTTGACCAACTCTAAACCCAGTGAAGTGGAGTAGAAGAGGGAAATGAAGAGAAAAAAAAAAGGTGAGCCTTCCAGGAGGAGCAGCAGCATGAGAGTAGAACGAGTGATGGAGGGAAAATACCTGATTAGGTCTTGTGTGCGAGTGTTGAAGGACTCTGCGGCAGAGCTCTTGACCTTGGCATCTTGGGAGGAAATGCACATGTTTTCACCTTGCCCAGACTCAGAGATATGAGGCCACAGGGACCCCAGAATAGTAGAAATGGTCTGAAGAAGGCCTGTCGTCAAACCCTCAAAGACTTGCTTGTTTACACTGCGGCCAAAAATGGACTTGTCCTCATCGGGGACGTAAAGCTGTTGGAACAGATGAAGGAAAAAAAATATGTTGAAGCAGAACAACACAACAAATTATTATTATTTTTTTATCTGTAGTAGCTCAGTTAATAAAGCCTAAAGTTGAGAGAGATAGCAAAAGACAAGAAAATGGTCCTTTAGCTAAAAAGGCTATTTAAATAGTCTTTAATTAACAAAGCTGTTATAATGTTAAATGCCCTGTTTTTGTAGAAAAAGGCTTTCTTGAAGGTTTTCCACACTGACATAAATTTCTGGTGCACTCAAAAACAGTCAAGCTGAAAATCACTAGTAATAAATAAAATTTACATTTACAATTTTATTATGACAGCATTACATTTTTAAACATCAGAACACAGTTATCGTGACACCCCTGGCTCCAATAAATGTAAAAAAAGCTTTTCAAAGAATTTCTTAAGCTATGCAAATCAGCCTTAAACATAAAAAGATGTGCAATAAACCAGCCACACCCTGACAAGATATAATCCCAAATAAAAAGGCTGTAGGAAGAAATCAAACAGCAGAGTAACACAGGTATTTTCATTTCCAGGCGAACTTCATGAAAACAGCAGTCCACTGCCAAAATATAGTGCCACTGTTTAATGTGAAACCCTGCAAAGGTCGAACCTTCCCATTTGGTCTAATGGTTAGGGTGAATGCTGACAGCGTAGGTAAATCCACCGACATTCTCCACAAATCTAATTAAAAGGGGGCATGTTCAAATGGCAGTGCAACCCCCACTGCTTCACTCTCACGCACATTCCAAAACACGGACGCGCACATGAATACGTGCAGGCGTAGGCAAACCTGACTAAAAGTTAAAAGTTGTAAAGTAAAATCACAACTCGCGATCGAATCGGAGCACCAGTAAATGTTGATCTCGGTTCTTAATCTGCAGTGAACACGAGCAGAAACGTTCATTTATCTGCTGCAGTGCTGCTGGGTATGTCAGTCAGCAGAGCAGCTGCGGGGATATGTTTTATATAAACTGAAGCATACAGGCGAACCTCTCCCTCTGTGCCCTAAGGAAATATGACTGCTTTGGATTGGAACTCGACTGGAGAAGGAAGCCCCAGTAGAGTTCATGCATGCACCACAGCCCTGTGTCTGTGCCTTGTCCTGTCTGTGTAGTGAGCCGCCACTGTTGGTTGGATGTTTGGAGTGGACTGATGTTTACAGTTCTTCTCTCAGAGTGCTGAGGGATGTGGGGCTGACATGTAGCCGCAATGCAGCCTCCCTGCCTGCCTGAGTGACTACGCTCTCACGTTCTCTCAGTCGGGAGGCATCTGTGGAGAAGCTGGGCAACGCTTTGTTACTCGCTATAGTTCTTTGTCATACTCTGTCTTTCATTAACAGTGTGGTTGGGGCAGACACCAGTAAGAACGCAGTTTCCTTTATGAAAAAAACCCCCCACTGTATATGAGCAGATAAATGTAAAGAAAACAAGGAATTCTTAACATGTGTAACGTTTATGTGTGGTTAGGGTAGAAACCATGTTTGTTTGATGACACCTTGAATGGCCTCTGACCGTGTTTCCTTTATATTTATTGTACTTAACACAAATGTAAATAATGTTGGAAACACTGAATTACATTGCATCTTCCATACTGGGATGCATATACTTACTGTGAGCTGATGCAGCAGCAGGTCCATGAGGAGGACTATCTTGTTGCTAAACAGCACATAGGAGCAGTTGAGCGCACAGCAGGAACATGTCAGGTTGTAGATATTTACAGCAGAACAGAGAGATCTAAAAGAAAGATGGCAGACTGTTATTGATCAAAAGTTTAGTGTAGAACAAGCCCTCGGGCACTCCGTTTCACTCCTTGCAATTTGTTCATGAAACAGAACTGGGGTGTAAATGTGACTGGGGCACTGACAAGACTATCTGCAGGCATTAGAAAACCAAACACACTCTTCTATATTTGTGGATCCTTAAGGGTGCAGTTTGTCTTCACCAGTCAAAAGCATATCTCACTGACAGCAAGAGTAAGGAAGCCGATTCAAGACATAAAACACTCATATCAGCTACTTATGCGGAGACTCCCTTCATGAGAGCCACCTTCAGAGGTGCTGAGTGCAATCTCGGTCTCATCTTGGCAGAGATGGTGCAGCATTTCCGCTGCAGAGATAAAACTATTTCTCTTAGCAGTTCCTCACAGCACAGCCGCCAGGCAGCCCCGAGCAGCAGTCAGCGCTGAGCCAGTCGGCGTGCCTCTGTATTATGTCTACTCTACAACAAGCCCCAGAGAAGATTAATGCTTCAGATAACTGACCAATCATTCTGCTGTGACTGCTACTCCCCCCTTGCCCCGTTTCATCAGTTAATATTTTCTGACAACTGTATATTTTAGCCATTGGAGAAATGGCGTGTCCTATCTGCTCACTGGAAGAAAGGAATCCGCCTCTCCAGTGCCTAAAGTAGGCCATGTTTATTTCAAGTGGTAAACATTTTGATATCTACCGAACCTTCACATCTGCTGTGCGTTTTCGGTCAAACCACACTGGCATTGTGAAGAAAAATAGATTAGGTGGAGGCTCACTAAAGTCTGTCAATAACTTTGGCCGGTTTTTGCCCTGCATTTGCTGGTAGGAAGATCAGTCACTCTGATTTTTAACATTATTGACAAAGCAGTGTAAAGCTGCACTTGCATGGCCTGTGTGAGCAGCAGCACTATATTTTGAGGAGGGTATCCAAATTCGACATCAAAGCTTACTTCCACCTGAAACTGTATCATTAATGAATGGCATTTATATTGATAGTCACTCGAACAGTTCATAAAGATAGTGGAAAAAAGTTAAATAATGGTGCACTGATGCGGTGAGCTTTTGCGGAACAATAGGCGAGGTAACACGAGACTCTAACCAAACTTCACTTTGTGTGCAGTCATGCAGAATCAAATTCTCAGAGCTCAATTTTCGAGTAAACATGGCACAAAGATAAGCTTCTACGGGAACGCCGAAACGACAACTGAAACTCAAAATAGTTTTTACTTAACCGGTAGTAACTGACGTGCACATTCCTCAAAAGGGACATGAATTACTTTTGCTGCTTGCAGTCACCATTGTCTCATTCGAGATTATGTGACATCCGAGTAAAGTAGTGCACAATAGTAAGGTTATCCTATTATCCATCAGATTAAATGGCAAGGAAGGGCTGACTTGATTACTGTAATGTTAGCACTGAGGTTACGCAGAGATTTTGGGGTACTGTAATCTGCCAAATGTTTGTCCAATGCTTTGTTTAATGGAATTTAAATCAAAAGAAAGATAAATGAAAGATGTTAGTCTAGAATAAGAAGCTCTTGAAAGACTGGACATGAAAGCACATTTTTCCCCTATTTTTCCTTACCAATAAATGGTAGGAAAAAAAGACAAAAAAAAGGTCCCTGTAAGTCATTAGGATTTACTTATTGGACTGTCAATCTTCTTTTCATTGCCCAGTTTCACATATCCACTGGTCTGTCCATAGCAGACGTTTTAAATGCAGTATAACCATATTTAGCATGGTGTGGTGATTTGTTGTTTTTTTTGTGTTCCCCTGGTCACACAAAGCTAAGGTACAACACTGTATTCATGCTGGCTGATGCTGTCTAGCAGTTGTTTCTGCTGTTAAGGGTCCCATCCCTGTGCCTGATTGATGACCAGTCCAGGATGTATTGGCGAGTGTCAGCTGAGATATGCTCCAGCTGCCCCAACGACTTCTCAGCTACATCAGCCTACACTCCACTTTTTCAAAGGAGACTGTAAGGAATTCCTTAAAATTGCATATTTACTGTACAAAAAAATATTACAAAATGTGTTTTATTACAAAAACTAATAATTTAACAGCGATATAACAAAAATTCATTCAAGGCAAGGCTGACAAGCGTATTCATATTAAATCACTTATTAAGCAAGTTCAATTAGCTGCTCGTGTAATGAGCTTTCAGTTGCTTTGTAACGAAGCTAATCAGGGTTGTCTACAGTCATCTCTCAACAAATGAGTAGGCTGTGAAAGGCGTGTTTGAGTTATGCCCTTACACCAGAGTGTACATTGAACCACCACAGTGATCTGTCTTTGGTTTCCTCCCACCTAATTGAGCTTGATGAGCATGACACCTGATAGTCCAGCCCCTCTGGGAATCTCACCCTTCTAAACACTCCTCAGCGACAGCTCTAGTCAAAGATTTTGAGGAACAATTTGGTAAAGTGCCACACCACCCTTTCTCGCGTTACACAAAAACTTTGCGGGGACTGATATACGCCAGTCTGTTTAAACTGTCCACATACCTCCATCTACACCTCTATGGGATTTTTATTACATTAGAAATATTGTGCTTTACAGGTTTCTAAAACTACCATAACCGCTGTCTATCCCTGCTCAGCTTGAGCTTTAAAACTATTGACATGAATTATAACTGATGGACTTGAGAGGGGCTTAAAGCAGATGGAAATATGAGAATACGAGACCATATGATGCAAATAATAGGGCAATGTACTTTGCTACATTAAATTTAACCCCAGACAACAAAGAAATATTATTTTACATGTAAAGGTATGCATAACCATAAAGACATGAGGCCTACAGGCAAAAGGAGCGTACTTGATCTTGTCCACCCCCAATTTAAACCACTGATGTTCTATCATACTAAAACCCCAGAGGCCATCATAATCGGCAAGAATAGACAAATGAATAATTACATAATATAACAGGATGAAACAATTTCCAGAAGCAGAGGATTTGTCCGCAAAATAACCCTTAAAGTGTCTGGCTAATAAACTCTCTGGAATAAATCAGATGTAACAACCATAAACACTGGTTCCCGAACACAGAGATATATGATTATGGATTGCGGGTATCTTTCACCCAAGTCCATTTATCAAGGTAAATGGCCAACTGTCTGTTCAGCTGACAACAGGACAACAAGCATATAAAAGGGTCTTTATGCTTTTTGTCACTGCCTTGAGTTATCAGGCCTGAGATCTGTGCTCCTCAACCTCAGTCTCACATTCCTCGCCCTTTCTGCGAGTTTCCTATGTGTGCAGTCAAGCCTGACGCGGGCAGTGCTGCAGAAATCTGACTAACTTCCAGATCAGGTTGAGCCCCTGCCTCTTAAACAGGGGAAGAAAAAGAATCCTAAGCCAAAATAAAAGGTGAGGAGCAAACCCATTTCCTTGTGCTGTCAAACAATCCCTTCATTCAGTGCTATCTAAATGACATTTAATTTGATTCTGCTGTTGATCTCTCCGATACCCTGAGTGCTTCCAAGACATCTACCCTGGCTGTCGTGCCACACTGGCCTGCTATGAAGGAGGAGAAATCTGATGAGCCATCACGCCGTACCGTGCACACACTCACAAATGGCGGAAAACATCCTGAAATTAAACCGCAGGTAGCAGGTCTGATTTCACAGGATACAACAGGTCATGTGAGACAGAGGTGGAAAGACAAATTGGGTTAACACGCATGTCCAAGGACTCCTAAACCTCTCTCTGTAGCTCACCTGCCACAGTCTTTCGTTTAAAAGAAAAAGACCACTGGAAACATCAGAAAATAAATGTCTGAATTTGATTCAGATCAGCACCTCTGTTCTTTTCATTGTCCTATTTGTGTACAGGAAGATAAAGCTTCATACTGAGACTGAGACCATCTGCCTTTTGTAGCCCTCCCCTCTCCAGTGACCCTTACTGGGACAAGGCATCTGCAATCTAAATACCAACTCAATATAACTTTCCATCAGGGTACAAAAAAAAGATGCTTGTCATCTTTGACACTGGTTTTAGGCTGAACTGTTAATCTGCAAATGTCATAAAGGAAGGAAGGTAAAAGGTCACCAACTATAGAAACAAGTCTTGACCCCCTTAATTTATTTGTCCCATACTAAAGAAACACTTTCAACCGAGTCGGACAAAACAGCTTAAAGTAATAGCAGTGAGGTTATGTGCAGCTGGCACAGATGATGGCATGCAAAGTTCAATAATCATCTGTAAAGTTCAGTAGTTATGTATGCAATCTTAAGCACAAATATCAAAACTTTATTCCAGTGTCTTAAATGTGAAGGTCTACTGATTTCTATTGACATCAAAGCAAAAATATATACAAAAACGGACTATTTGGTAATATACTCTTAATTTGAAAAGACAGCTCGACCTGTAATGGATTTTTTGCTACATTCTATAATTGTACTGATATAAAAAATTGAGAGGACAAAATTTTTAGTTGCATTAATATTAAGCAATGTCTCTAATAACAATGTGATTGAAATGGCAACAAAAATGAATTACCAGAAAAATAATGAACACCACAAATCAAAATTAAGTAATACATTTAATCTGAGGTAAATTCAGCATAGCTCGTGCCAAAGTTTGGGATGGTATTGTGCCTTTTGTGAGATATCATCTCTTCAGCTGACGTTAATGACTGTGACTGCACAAACCCTGATCTAGTCACTCCAGCGACCACAGGGTTACACCAGAACATTAGCAGAGCCTCGTCGAGGAATTAGCTCATTAATGTAATGGTAACAAGATGGAATCAGCCTCCCTTGGGAGAGATATGGCAGGAGCATCTCGGCAGCTGCCTTTTTTTGTAAATCACTCTGCTTATCTGGTGGGAGGAGGTGATCAATACGGCAGCATCACTGTAAACAGATAATGTAGCTCACTCAGGGGTTAGCGTCTGTATAGCAGCCCATTAGGCCACACAGCAATCCAGATGACAGATAGTGATAAGCAGACGGCCGGGCTGTGTCCTTATGTTGCATCTCGCCGTGAGCTGCCAACTGCACTGACCTGACTGACACAGGAATAAAGCGTGACCTCTGCTGCATTTTACATTTTATGAAACCATAAAGGAAATCTGTGTTTACAAGCCTCTGGGGTGCATACACAGTTACTGTAATAAGCACATTCATTTATTAAGATATACAACAAGAGAATGCTGGTTTGATCAAATTTCAACAGGATGAACTGATCCAGCAGTATAAGAAACATAAAATGAGCCGACTGTCATATAAGTCACTGGAAAATTAAACCGGTCATATACATGTTGCTTGTCTACAGATAATCTGATACTAATTCTAAGATCCTCTGCAGAAGATTCTGTGTAGCTATTGAAAAAATAACTCGTTTAAGATTTTTCTATTCTTATTCATTATCATTCCTGCTCTCCCTCAGTTCAGACTTTGCTTAACTGTTAACACACGACAGAAACACATGGCCCTAATATTCACCTCTTCACTAAAGCATGTCAGAGAGACATCCTAAAGCCAAGGAGGTTTTGTGTGCACACTTTGTGTCTCAATTTAACCTAATTTTTCCAATTCAGAAGTCTGCTTGAAATTCCCCAAGATTGCAATGATTGAGAAAGAGAGACCACCAAAAATATATACACGTGATGCCCTTTAAGAGCATTATAAATATAAAAAGCATTTGTCCATTAGCAGAGACTCAGAGACCAGTAAATGCTAATGAATGGGGGAGCAAGGCCATTCAAGTCCATTACAGAGTCCCACTTGTGACTACAACAGGCTCTCTGAAGTTATCTACTGGCAGGCCATGCAAGCGCCAGACCCACAACTCAAAAATACGCCGTACTCTAAATGATAGATGGGACACATGTGCTTTTTGTGTTTCAAGAGAAAAGAATGAACACAAATTGATTACAGGAATGGAAATGCTTCCCATTTCGTGAAGGGCAGCGCTGTTATTCATTAATACATTTTGAGAGTATTTATTGAGATGAAGCAACTGTAAACATTGATAAAGTAGGTTAGATGACATTAGCTCACTTGCTTTATGCGATTGCAAAAAACAATCACATGGAGGAAACAGAGCAGCACTGTCAGTGAAAGGATACATTCCTAGAGAAGTCATTGAAGAGGAGGACTGCAAAAGCTATATCCTTGTAAATACATAACAGAGAAGATGGACCTTAAACAATACAGATAATTCACAGGCATTCCTGTCTCTTAGGTTTCCAAAAACTGTTAATACTATTTTATACTCTTTCAACACTCTGGTTTTCATTTACCCCCAGACAAAGATGCCAGACTATTTGCACACTTCCTAAGAGAACTTGGTCTTTCTCCACAAAAAAAAGGAAAAAATGATGAAGGTGTACTGTCACTAATAAATAATGTAAACCGTTTTTTTACATTTTAGCCATCATTTTCAAGTTAATCAAGTCAGAACCATAAAACTGGAGGGGATAGCAAATAATAATAATAATAATAAAAAAATTTCCCCATCTGGTTAGGGTAAAGAAAACCTTTAAGACAGTGACATACATGTCTGATTTAAAAATTCAATAAAAGATACCAAACTTATCTGAACGTGTGAAGTTGACATCACAGGTAAATCAATTAGCTTGTAGCCTAGAACCGATGTTACTATACATAACCACTTGCTAATGCTAATGTCTGTGTCGGAAGCTAACTGTTACCATAGCGATCCATTCAGGTAGCTAATGGCTGAAACTCTGTGATCAACCGCTGTCTAGAACCCTATATTATGTTATATTACAGCATAATATAAAAATGATTATACACATTTTGATTCTGATACTCACTTGAGAGGAATACGGGGAACTGCGGTGGGTGTTGAAGCAGCAGTGATGACCTGCAAAATTTGTTCCAGAGCAGATAGGCCACCGCCCACTTGGAAGGCCACTTGGTCTGCGTTGTTCTGTTGAAGCAAGGAAAGAAAAAGGGAGTGGGTTAGGAAGAAAGAAACATAGTCAGGGGACAACAAGCAGCCGGCCGGACAGGGGATTACATAGAGCCTCTCATTCTCCTGCAGGGGTAAAGGATTGAAACGTGAAGCAAAGTGATCCTTAAAGTATTCCTGTTAAATCTCAAAAAGTGCAGAACCTGACTCCACCCCACAACAGTCAAGTTTTAGTGCAAGACAAATGCTCTGCAGGCTCTAGTTAGCACCAGGGTGGTCTCAACGGATGACAACAGGCTAGGTGAAACTGAGATCAGAACAACTGGAGAACTTCAGTTGTCCTAATAGCATAGGATAGTGAAAAACATGAGACAATATTTCTACTGCATTATTATCACCATTGTACAGCTTTTTTGGGTATGAATCAATTAATTTTGGGTGAGCTTGACTAAATGGCCTAATACCAAAGCAATGTTTTACCTCTGGCTCTGTTGTTTTCTTTTATCGCTGTTATTCATTTTATTTATGACTTTATATTATAGTTTTCTAATACAAATGAGGGGGCACTGGCTGATGCCACCGGCTGGCATGACTTTTGAATGCATTATTTCCAAAGAGTGAGTTAAAGGTGCTCACACCAATAATACTGCAATGCGTTTTAGAAAGCTATAAACCCTTTTACAAAATTAATTGATTAACATTCATACACTAAATTTCCAGCCAACTTTGTTATGGACAGCAAACCTCGAGACGAGGAGTTTTCAAAGTTTTGATGACTGCATGCCAATATAAGGAGGCGACACATGATTGAGGGCCCCAGTGGAAAAAGCACAAATCAAACTCCTTCAGTCAGTGTTTGTACTGCGTTTGTTCAGGGGAACTGTGGCATTTTTATTGGCATTTACTCATCGAATTCAGTCACTTTTCATGTTGATTTGTAGTTTTGTTAACGCTCAGTGAGATGCCTTAGGACGCTGCAGCCAGCACTGATGGCTAAAACTGAAGAGTTGGAAAAGAACTGCGATGCTAACTTAGCAATTTTGTGAACCTGTTTCATAATATGACATGAACTGTGGATGAATGAACATTATAAGTAAAAATTACTTAATTAAGGCTGGATAGGTTATCTCCCATCTCAAATGTAGGGTATTTTTAACTTATAAAATCACAGTAGAAGGGTTGGTGGAAATATCCTTTGAATGAATCTAATATTAAAGAGAAAGTAAAGGAAAGAGTTTTACTTTGTTCCTCTATTGAATGCAAAAAGGGACTCAATCAGTGTTATTATTAGATACACACACACGCACACGCACACGCACCTGTAGTCGGTGAAGAAATTAGCTAAACTGCATAAAGTTTCCATTTAACAAAGTAATAAATCTATTCCAACACGGCCAGCAGAAATAAGATAATACTTTAAAGGAATATTTCTTAATTCAATTCTATTTGAAAATTTTTTCCCCTTATTGCACGTACAATAGAAAAAATACAAATAAAATAACTTTGTAAAAGAAACGTATAATTACAGCGGATTAGATTTCTAACATCATGTAAATAGATAGGCCCCGTCTCCTGTGATGAAAGATTAATTGGTACTATCTGGGATGCTGTTGCTACAGCATCATCATCTCATACATCAACAAATACAAATCCAGGAGCATAAGGCATGTTTGTACCTGGGAGGATAAGGAGGAAAGGAAGTGGATGTGAGCTGCTGATGGAGGGCCTTCCTCACACAAATGCAGAGAGCCTTGTTTGACTACAGGTCACCCTCTACCTAATGAGGTTATGGTCTCCTCAAAGCTGTGACAGCACTAAAATCCAGCCACTTCACAGTGCTTTTGTTCCACAGTTGGGAAGTTGCCAACAAGCCCAAACACACTGAAAGACAAACGCTTTAGCAAATTACAGATAAGCTCTTAATCTTTCATCTATGCTGGCTGCTGAGGTAACGGCTCCTCAATTCCGGTGTTGAAAAAAATAAAAAATAAAATTAACACGCAAAAAACCCTTTGCCTTAAACATAATGGGAAAGGTCTCCAAGACAGTTTCAAGAGTCAAAGTGAGAGTTTTTAAAAGACCTTAATTGTGACTTCCTTTCTTTACCCTGCCAGAAGTTTCCATGTTTAAATCAATTAGGTCTTGATTATTGAGCTTGGCTTAACCCCTCTCATGAACATATCAACCTAAAAGCTTCTGGTTAAATGAGAAAAGGGAGTTCTTTCATAGCAGCTTATCAAATGGTATTAAAGTGGGTAACTGGGACCTGCTCAGTCCTGGCTGTCTCACATACACACATTTGCACACACACTTGCTTGGTAGTTCCTTTTCTTCTCTGCTGACAGATTTATCTGGGACAATACAGGTAAAGGGATTAAGTTCAAACTACCTGAACTACTACGTTTAGGTGGTCCACAGAAAGCAAAAATGGACTATGAGGACACACATTTCAATAAAACATGTTTAAATAAAGTCTTGTTATGTATGACAGCAGGCCTGTCATCTACAATTGCTGATCGTGCCACCGTGTAATGTAGTCGCCTTTCTAAGCAAATGGAACAAACATATGGTGATGATATATCCTCTCTACAGGCCCGAGGCAGGGCAACAGTATTTGTGCTTATATGAAGGTAATTACAGTGACAGCACATATACACAGTAAGCTGAATTTGCATGCATACTTAACAGAATGAAAACAGTGCTCTCTTTTGCTAAGATCAGAGGATTTGCAACCTGCATTCCTAAGAGACGGCTACAATAAAGATCCTCCATACAGTCCTCCCAATAAGATACTCCAACACTTTTGGTAAGACTGCAAATAAGTGCATTTTCAAGAACAGATAAGATAATCAGTTAGCAGTTCCCTCCCTATTCATTGTGGCCACCTCAGCTCAAAAACAAACAGGGGAACTATAGCTCAAGTCTTTGCCTACACAGTAACACTGCAGGGATTGGGTTACTGGCAAAGCTGAGTTGTTGGCGAGCACATTATTAGCCACATGCTATCAGTGTGGTCATAGCACTGCTAGTCGGTTTGATGACAAAGACAACAACTAATATCTCTCTTTTGATTAGTCGAGTTGAAGTTCACATTGCATTTCTTCTTGTATCTTTGTGCAGAAAGGTATGTTGGCACAGTGATGCTGACCTTTGACCTTTTCTCTGTAAAATGTCTTCGCTTCATCATTTCATGCCATTGGATATCTTAGGACATTGGGTAACAACTGCAGTGTGACTACTTAAATTATGACCTAAAATTTCTGTTATAAAGTCACACAATCTGTACACATCAAAGACGGTTTGATAGTTACAATATGGGCTATGAAATGCAGCAAAACATTTTTAGCGGTCTGAGACAATTACTTCATGGACATAAAATTTTACTGTAGGCTAAACGCTATCCCTTTCTTTAATTCTTTTTTGTTAAACTAAGCTAACCATATAATTAGTTTAAAGTCTAATAATGCTGCTTGAAGTTCTAATTGGTCTTTGGCTGGCTGCAGCCTGATAAAAGCTACAATAGTACACATAGGATGAGCAATGATTTTTCATTTATAACAAAA
>VOQJ01003098.1:3282-14201 GCA_015052665.1 Apistogramma diplotaenia
AACAAATCATAAGGACACCCCCCCACCCCACCCCCCGCCCCCAAATCCCTCTGTGCCAATTAAGTGCCAAAGAAACTCACTGTCACCTCTGCACCTCTGTTGTTTGCCAATTCAATTTACCTCCCAGAAAATATAATCCCCAAGCTGCGCAGTTGTGTGGGCTTTTCCAAGGGGAGGAAACTAAATTACAAACTCTCAGCAAATAATGGGTTATTGGCTGCCACAGTTATAACAATCTTAATGGTAATAACACTGTTAGAGAACAGGGAAAGAACACCTCCGAAGCTTTACGTTTCATTTGATCGATGGAAGGGGAACGAAATGGCCGGCTGGAGGTGCGCGTGTGTGTGTGTGTGTGTGTGTGTGTGTGTGTGAGGGGTGTGACAGCAAAGCAGAGGCAGGACCTACTTACTGCTGTGGTTCACTACCTGAGATTTTTCTGCCCGGCCTCTCCACGGTTCACTAATTCACAGCCAGTGGTAAATCAGAGCAGCAGGTTACCTTCCTGCAGTCGAGGTTTTCTACACATTATTTGGGGGGGGGGGGTGTCTGTGACAAGTATACTTCAAAAGACTCACAGGTAACTGAGGTGGTTCAACTTTTAGGACTTTTTAAATAGTTTTTTAAACAAGCCATTCCAAGTTCATTAAAGACTGGTTTGCTTATCTATGCAGCTGATGTGAAGTGGCAGCTTTTATAAAGCCAAACTTCAAAGACTCCCTCAAAATTCCCATTTTTTTTCTCTCCTGCTCCAAACATTGTGAGCGGAGAACAAGCGGAGTGGGCTGCTTTCTCTTAAGTGTTGCCATGTTTAAAGATTAGATACTTTCAAGAGCTCCTGATTTTTTATTAAGGTGCAGTAGCCAAAAAGCTCTGCAATACTAGAGTCTCTCAGATGAAACACTCGTGTCTCCAAAATTTCCTACATATAAAAGGAGTAAAAGCTTTCCAGTGCTGCATGAGAAAAAAAATCAGGAAATGTGCATCGGTGAGACGAAAACAACGTCTTTCTATGAGCCTTTTAATACCTACTGTAAACTGATACAGCAGTGGGAAATTTTAATAGGAATAAAAAAAACAAAACAAAGACAACAACCCAAAGAAAAACATTTTAGAAATGTGGCTGTGTGACTTTCCAGGAATAGAAACAATTATTGAAATCTTCCAAATAGGAAGGATTCCAGCAGGATTTAGTGAGACTGGGTCCTGCATACAGATGAATATAAACATGTTACACTTGCTCAACACACACACACACACACACGCACACACTTTTTTCCTTTCAAACAACATAGGAGCTTGGGAGGAATTAGTTGAGTGGAGTATTTCATAAGAACTGTATTATTCTGGAGCCCCACTGTGAAGCGACTGCGGCCTCTTTTATTTTAAAGAGAACACACTTCAGTTCTTTTCTCTTGATTTCCCATTTCACTTCTTTCACTCCTACCATTTACCTCAGGGGTTCTCTGAGCCTTTTCTCCCCATCAGTACCCCCTATCTATACAGAAAGAGATGAAAAGACTGCAAAAAGAACTCCACACTGAGCAAGTTTTTGTTCTTTCTTGAGAGCCCCCATGCTTGACACAGAGATTAGGATTATACTGTACTGCTTTTTGAAAGATAATGATCTTCTCAGTAAAAACACAAATGCACCAAAACCAAACATGTAATGGAAGCTTTGGTAATTATCTGAGGGGTTTTTTTTTCTCTCAGTGCAGGACTTTGGGACAACACCAACATGTAAGCTAAAACTTAGCTGGTGCACATGGCCTGGGCTACTACATCCTGCCTCTGCAACCAGCTGAACATTTGCGACGCAGCGCAGCCACAAAAGGAGAATTATCCAAATCCAGCTTCTGCACGGCTCGTTTTCTTACGGCTCAACCTTTATTTTAATTTTCTAACCTCAAACTGTAACGCTTCGAGTGGCCCAAGCCGATCCTTCACGACTTCATTTTCTTGACCGCTACCCTCCTCGCTCCGCCTTTACCTCATCACCTTTCAGCTCCCGCTTCCTGCTTCTCCCACCACCATCCTGACTGCGATGCCATACAGAGTCATTTTAAGGAGCTCTCCACTCCTCTAATCAAATCCCGTCTTCCCTCCCTCATCCCTCTGTGTGACAGTGACTGATGGCGGCCTTCACCCGTTTATCGCCTTTACATATTTCTCTGCCCATCCGCTTAACGACACGCATTCATACACGCCGACTTCATCCCTCTTTTTTCCCCATCTCCCTCAAACTCACTCTTCTTTCTTCCGTCTTTCACACAAACTGCCTTCATTTCATCCCATCTTGCACCCTTCCCTCCACCATCTTATATATTCCTTCCATTGTTTTGCTTCCCACTTTCACTGTATTTCACGCTGTTAGTCTCTCCTTACCTCTGCATTTGTTGTCTCTTTCCATATCCAATACTGTTACCCCGTCCCTGCGCTTTCTATACATACTAAAGAGGACAGTGTACGACAGAGGCGCGATAGTATCAAAAGGATGAGTGGGCTTACAGTACACACGACTGTTGCAAGAAGAGGCTACGTGGGTGTTCTTTTGTTCCTTGCCTAGATAGAGAGTGTGTGTCTATGTGTCGGCCTCCCTATAATTATGACTGTGTGGGAAGACTGTTTTGGTATGCTCGCGGTTGTTTCTGTATGCAAGTGCTCACCTAATATGAGGGGCCTGGATTATGAGTAAGAGTGCATGCTAGAAAGCCTTAGTGTAACTGAAAGCATTTGAATGTGAGCGTGTGAAAGGCTGCCTCCATATTTGATCTCTGCATTTATTGCAGAGACGCTTTAATGCATTTTAAAGTCAAACTATGCAGCAGGACTCAAGTGCACGCCAGCCGTGTGAAATGACGGTCAAATGACGTCGATTTCAACGTCTCCGCTCGCTCCCGCCTTCAACCTAAAGCGCCTCGAAGCCGAGCGTTAACCTGCTTTCACGACAACGTGACGTCTGGCTGTCAGCGATTTCCGACTGCAGCCTCGTGGGACACCTATTCACAGCCCAATAAGATCTGTGGATTACTGTGCTTGTGATAAGTGGCTTCTGAGAGCAAATACAAATCCCCTTGTTTATAAACACTGCAACATTCCCTAAGTCGATTATGGGCTAATGGCATTTGCGAGTGCCAAAGTGGATGCACAAACACACATGCCAATCTGCAAATTTGGAAATACACACACGCGCGCACACACACACACACACACAGTTTGTTATTATTAATAGCGGCTGGCATTTATAATACACAGAAACCACGAACGACAAAAACAAAACTATCAAGTGCAATAGGTCCGTCACTTAGAAAAAAAACAAACAAAAACAAAAAAACAACTTCCAAACACACACATTAAAGCTCTTATCACAAGTTCGGCCTTAAAATTGTTTTAATTGCACGGCTTTGGGTTCAACAGTATCACAGAAAAAAAGAATCACTTAATGAAAACTCGTGGTTCTGAAGCCATTAGCAGCGACGCGTTTAGCAGCGTTTGTCCTCGCTAAAAGAAGCTACGCCCTCCGGGGGCCGTGGTGGGCGTGAAAAGAGAAGCTTGCTGAAGTTGGGGTGAGATCGGGTTCAGTCTCCCGGCACCGAGTTGTGCTCCGGGACTCGGGGGGGTACAGAGTAGATCCTTCAGTAGATGCTTTTAGCTCATGTTCTCACTCTCACTTTATGCAGCCTTTTTGCTCTCCTCGACCGTCTGTTTCCTGCTCTCTGGACAGTTACGGGTTCATGCAGGGTCGGTGTAAGAAGAGAGTTCTCAAAATAGAGTGAAACAACAAAAAAAAACAAAAAAACACCTGCAAACACAAATATGGTTCACTTGCCCAGGAGCTTGTATCAGATAGCAAAATGCCCGTGTACTTTCAGATTAAGTTCCTCTTCTCCTTGTCCCTCTGTGTCTGATCTCCTTTGCTGTTATTTTTTGTGTTCTCGTCTGAAATTTATTTCTTAATCATTAATCTTTCATCGAATCACCCTCGACTTTTTTATTTGGTCCCAAAAAGTGTCAAGTAGGCCCTCTCCCAATGGGCTTTTGGCCTTATTGCTATATACTGCAATGTCTTGTGCACTCCACGTGTGTCTGTGTGCGAGATTCTGGGTGTGTTTGTTCACATCACTGTGCTCGCACCTTATTGCAAATTCAGCAGCACAATCTTAAGAGCAAGAGAAGACTTTCTAAGTGCAGAAAAATGTCACATTAATTCACAAACAGGAGCACGCGCTGGATAAGCACAGCGGGGGGTTCACGTCTACAACCATATATAGCAAATGTAGATGCTTTCCTGGCTTATTTCAGTTACTGCACAGTACACACAGTCCTGTACCTTTGTGAGTCATCAGTACAAAGCGTAAGATAAGAATTTATTGATTCCCAGAGGGGAAAATCCAGCGTTGCAACAGCACCACCACAAACAGACCGACGAGTCAAGTAAAGATAAGGGGGAAGAAAAGAAAATTGGAATTAAAAGGCTATATATTTATATAACAGATGAGCGTAGGTAAATGCTATTGTAAGCTAAAGCAGGTTTTAGCTGGGTAGTTGAAATCTGGAAGAGATACCTGAAGATTTACAGTCGTACTGAAGCAGCACTGCCACATGTTGCATTACAGGCAACTGAGTTATCTGACAGGTGGGGGAGAGAACCTGAGAAGAAATGTGGCAAAACAGAATCATTTCGGATTTATCAGCTGTGACAAACACGCTGGTTGTATTTTTTATTTTTTTCCAAACAAGGTGATTTCCTGGTTACTTTCTTTGAGCAATCCCAAGAAGTGATCCGGGTGCCTGATATACTACAATGAATATAAAAATCTATTCTAGAGACCATTTTTGTGTGCAGACTTTGAAATTACAAATAAAAGCATACAGTAAAAGGTTGCCTGACTAAAAATTATTTGCTTATTGCACCAGCTGAACAGATAAAATGCTGTGTGTGCATGTGTAAAAATTACTTCAAGATCACTGTTAAAAAGAGGGTAAAAACCCAAGAAACAAGACTAGAGAAACAAGAATAGGGCATAGCAGAAGACGAGAGAAAGAGTGAGTGTAAATGCATGGGACGGGGTGCTATCCATCTCTTCAGCTCTGATCGATCAGTAACTGGGCAGATCATTTACATCCAACTTGTGTGTCAGAAAGCTTCGATACTGCACTGCTCTGGCTGAAAATGAGATCTCCTCCCTAATAGGGGAAGAGCACCAAATGAAGGGGAGAGAGTGAGATGCTGAGTGGGTAAGAAGTAAGAGGAAAAATGACTGTGGGAGAAAAAAACATCGAGATAAAGCAGATGGGGAGAAAAGATGAGTGAGAAAGTTAGATAAATGGAGGGGAGGCAGGGAAGAAATAGTGAGGGTGCCTCTGAGACAGGCAGAGCACAGCATATAATCATGTGTGGCTTTGCAGGATCAGAGGGTTTGCATGTGACGATAGTTTGTGACTGAAAGTTAGAGCAGCACAGGCAAGGAGACATGGAGGGCAGCAGAGTCAGGCAAGCGATCGGAAGATGAGACAAAATGACAGAAGCAGCGATGGTGGAGAAGGTGGTGAGGTAGGGCTGTGACTGATAACATTGTCGTACTTCGGTTGCCTCAAGGGCAGACAAGACGGAGAGAAAGAAAAGGAGGGAATGAGACATAAAGAAAGAAAATGTGGTAATTTACAGGGAAGCCAGAGGCAGAAAGATGGAAGGTGAGTAAGGATGGAGCGACAGGAGAGAGGAAGATAAGGAAGAGAACTGCAGGTAGAGGATGGAAGACAAGGAAACAAAGCGTGATCCCTGGAAAGAGCCAGAGCAAGAAGAGGGGAGGCACAGTAAGAGGGAGGTGTGGGAGTTGACAGTGTGGGCGCAAGGAGAAGGCTTTCACTGGGAGAAAGAGGAGACAGAAGATGGAAATTAAAACCAGAGTGAGAAAGGCTGGGAGAGTTATTAAACGACTGAGAAAGCAATAGTGCGAAGAGCTAGGCAACAAGAGGAGGAAGGGAAAAAAAACGAACAAGAGGGACAAAAGGTCAAACGAAGGTGTGGAGACACATGCTGGACGTGCAACAGGAACTGCATGAGCATACTGACATTCATCATGCCGACGGCAAAGCAAACATTAGCGCAGTGTGGACTAAACTGGCCCTGCTCGTGCAGAGACACTACCTGACATCGGGCTTTTTCGGGGGAACATGGCGAAGACGACACTTCTTTAAGCAGCATTACACTTTGCCGGAGCGCTGTCACATTTTAGTATGCATGGCTCCACAGGAGTTCAGGAGCAGTCGACTTCCAGCAACGACCTGCCCCGGGGACTGGCTGTCACTGCAGGCTTTCATGACTTTCCGCCTGCCTGCCTGCCTGCCTGCCTGCCTGCCTCCCCCCTCCTCCCCCAATTCCCCCATCCCCCGCCCCTCTCTCCTGCAAGCATTTTTTTTCCCCCCCTTCATTCCTTCTATTTTTGGGAAAAGATGGCATTAGACATAAGGAAATAATAACCCATGATACAATTGCTGAGCCGGAGTGCATCGTGCAGTTTTATTTTTAGGGTTTGAAGACAGAGTTCCTGGTAGTCATTACAGTTTCCCAGAATCACCAAGAGGCACTCAAGTATTTAAAGATAAGTAGCAAAAAGCAATGTTTTCTAACACTGCAGCCTATTGACGCGCCACTGAATGGGCATAAACTTGGTTTTCTGGCCATCCCATCAAACCAAACTGCATTTGCCTCTATAACCAACACTCATTGGTTTAATGCGCTGCCCAAACATCGTGTTTCAAAAGGAAATGCTTGATATTAAAGAAGCAATGGCACCATTCAATAAGGTGGTAAAATAATTATTGTGTGATCTATACTGCCCCCACCCCTTCACCCCCACCCCTGACTCTATAGCCCAGTCTAATCCAGGGCAAATTAAAGCACGTAGCAGGGAGGATGACACCAAATTTGGCTTTTAACATCAACGCAGCCTCGCTGTCTGAACTAGATGGCAAAAGCTGCTTCAGTTTCAGGCAGAAAGAGTAAAGCTGGAGTCTAATGGAAAATATTGAGCAGCAATTTGTGTCAACCTGTAAAGTCAGCGTGATGTATAGTTCTGCCCGGTCATTACTCAAAGTATTAGGTTGCATATATTGTATATCACTGTGTAATCACCACATTAGTTTCTGCTCAACAAGTTTCCGATTGCTTCAAATTTTTCCCATTTTTCTTCAGTTTTGTTTGCGTGTCCGTCTGTGACCCGCCATCTCGCAGCGCCGCCAACTGTTAACAATCCCTGTCACACAGCTAGGTTACAGTTGCTATAACAACTATTAAGCATGGCAATCAGTGGCAGTGTCACAGCTCTATACCTTATCACTCAGCCACAGCGTGCACATTTACTGGCTACATAAAGGCAAAAACAAAAATCGCATTTTAACCCACGACAGAAACTGAAGGGAGGATTTTAACACCAAACAGCTGCCACCAAAAAGCCAAACCAGCACCAGAGTGGAAAACACTTAAGCCAGTCGTGCTGCTGCACTGTCGCGCCGTCCAGCTTCCTCTGGATTCTGCTGCCGACCACCGAGCACAAAAGCATCTGTGTTGGTTAGTGTGTAGCCACTTCCCTCAATGCTGGGTTTCAAAAACAGCGCGTTTGATTCCTTGTAGGAGTCACTCGCACGACCCATCACGTGACATCACTCCCTGGCCAATCAGTGGCAAGCATTGAGATGATGTCACTTTTTCGAATCACTTGTAAACGCAGCTGAGTAGCTACTAACAAAGTACCTTGTATCAGGTACTATCATCTAATGGAAAATCTGAAAATCTCAGTCAAGTAGGGACTAGAAGGAAAAGAGGCGCAACTGTGTGGAGTTCTGACCAAGATGGCAGCAAAGTAGAAAGACTTGCTTCTACATGTAGAAGGACTCTGTATTGGGATACTTACCGTGTGTGTGTGTGTCTCTGTGTGTGTTATAGTGGGACCCTGGTATGTTTAGCACCACCAAGCTTACTAACACCTGCACTGTGCTTGATTAGAGTCTTGCTGTGGAATCCAGGCTGATAGGCTGCTGACCCAGTTTGAATCCCTGACCCGCAGTTTTAAGAAAGGGTCCTGTGATATAACGGTAATCCACTCTCACATGTTCCTAGGTAACTGTTACTATGGGGACTGGCCATGTTCAGTCTTTTGGGATGTTGTTGCTAGGCAATGAGCTATAGTGGTGAAGAGGTAGACAGGACAGAGTGTGCATGTACATGTAAGCCCAAAACAAAACAATAAAAAAAGACACATAAGACACCATGCACAGCAGGGGAGTCACCCATTTTCAATATAGATTGCTACAAAGCACCATGTAGGCACTAGTGCAGAGTGGTACTGGTTTAGAAGGAGCCCTTGACGCACACAAGTGTGCATGTGTGTAAAACAAGCTCGTGTTTCATATCTGTCTAGTCAGAGTAGGTGGAAGACAAAAGCAGACACATAAAGGCCTTCAAACACATCTTATCTTAGAAATATGACCAATTTAAAAATGAACTAACCTTTTCCCCCCTCTCTCTCTCCAGGTCTGTGAATAGCCAGGCGTTCTACCATGCCTGTCCCCCCACCCCTCAATCCCTGCAGACAAAAACACCTGCCCCACACACATCATCCCGAGCACAGAGCAGAAGGCTCCACCTTCCCCTCCCTCTTCCCTCCATCCATTCTGTCTGTCTCTCTTCTCTCCCCTCTTTTTGTTTCATCTTTGTCAACTTCATCCCACCTCCTCCACTGCGCCTGTCCCAGGACTTCAAAGAGAACCCTCCCAGACTCGGTCCCTTTCCCAGTCTTTCACTGGCTGACTCTGGTCACATGCTGTCTGCTGCCTTCTCTAATTGGTGCAGGGGAGACGTGGGGCGTGGTCTCGGCCTGTCCTTTCCACTGCGTGTGTCGAAACCTTTCAGAGTCACTCAGCACTCTCTGTGCCGACAAAGGCCTCCTGTTCGTCCCGCCGCATGTTGACCGGCGGACAGTTGAGCTACGACTGGCTGATAACTTTATAACAGAAGTGGGCGGAACTGACTTTGTCAACATGACTGGATTGGTTGATCTGACACTGTCAAGGAACACCATCCACCTTATCCGACCAATGGCCTTTGCTGACCTGGAGAGTCTGCGCTCTCTGCATCTGGATGGTGAGCAATAAGAGTGATTTGGTACTCGATATTTTAATTGATTAAAGTCTGGAGCACCGTTCTTATCCATTTGTTTCGTCCAGGTAATCGCTTGACAACACTTGGACCCAGAGACCTTGCAGGCTTGGTCAATCTGCAGCACCTGATCATCAACAACAACCAGCTGATCAAGGTCTCGGTGCAGGCTTTTGATGACTTCTTGCTCACACTGGAAGACCTTGATTTATCTTACAACAACCTCAGGAGGTGAGTCTTTGCCTTAGTTGGGTATCACCCAAATCATCCAAGCCATCTACTCTGTTAAGTAGAAACGCCAGGGACCCGACTGATTAAGTATTCTGCTACTGTACTCTTGATATGAGGCAGCTAGTACTAGCCTACTATACAAAGGGTAATCACCTGGAAGTTCAGTGTTTGGAGATCTGGAAAAGTTGTTACCAAAACTCCACATGTCAAGCTTTTCCCTTTCCAGTAATTTCTCAATTTTACATATTTTTACAAAACCCTGAAAATGCACTAATTTTTCTTGTCCATCCTCTGTTTTGTAAACAGATCATTCATAAAGAAACCATTTCAAATGAAGTGATACTTTCTTTTTAGGTTTTTTGGGATGAGAAGCATCTCACTTGGGATTACAGTCACAACTTTAAGTCCTTAAGCCTTTCATGCATGAATTATGAGAATCTCCATTGAGATTTTTTTCTCTCTTTAGGCATGAAAACTGAGATTTTGTGTTCATGAACCCATTTTTCATGGAGTTACAAGCATGTCCACCCAGCCGGACACCACGCCTTTGACTTCTGAACCAGAGAAATGTGTATTTAACAAACCAACAACAGAGTGCACTTGTGTTTCTTTACCCAAAGGGAAAGAAACCATAAGTATTATGGTTTTACTTGAGATCACAGTGGCATAAAAAGTGAACTGAAAATATGACATGAAAAGAAAAAAAAAATCCAAGGCACCATGGAAACCGTTAACATGTGAGGCAAGGAGGAGAAAAGGGGGGAAAGGTCATTCAATTTTGATGAGGTTTTAATTTTCTTTCACTTGATAAAGACACACCTGAGCACTCTTCACTGTCTGTGTACACTGTTATGGCAGCCACACACGGCTGAGTGCAGGGTTTAGTATTCTTCTCGCGTCTATGTAGGGCAATGGCGACTCTTACACCATTACTTTCCATTTCTCTAGGCTAAACGATAAGTAAGAACAATGATGATATTCTCTCTGAGACCTCTATTCTCCTCTTCATAGTGTCCCTCTGTCCTGATAAATTCAGCAGCATTGGGCTGTCAGTTCTGATTAAGACGTTGCATTTGTCTCCTCTAAAGGAGCTCTCTGGCCTTTCTCCAACCTCCAAACTATAATCTAAACCATAAGCATAGTGCTATTAATTATACCTGGCACTTCTTTCCCCTTTCAGGCCTACTGTCTAATCAAACTATTGTACAGACAAATGGAGGCCACCTGCTGTAACTATCAGAGGTTACCAACTTTTCTGATTACCTGATTAAAAATAAATAAATCACTGAATACATTTAGTTATTTAGTTAACTGCAAAAAAAGCATCATTTGGAATCAAATGAGCTTAAGAATCAACTCGCCGCTGTGTAATAAAGATAAGGTGAAATCAGCAGGGCCGGCATGACTGATGCCAAAAATAAATGCTTCATATCCCCCCCCCCCCCCCCTCCCCCCCTCCCCATCTCATCTTTGCCCGTAACCAATCCTATCAATAATCAGACACTAACAGAGAAAACTAACTTTGACC
>VOQJ01003100.1:0-19265 GCA_015052665.1 Apistogramma diplotaenia
AAGATCAGGCTTCAAACTTTCCTTTATGATAAAGCTTATAGTTAGGGCTGGATCAGGTGACCCTGAACCCTCCTTAGTTATGCTGCTATAGGCCTAGGCTGCTGGGGGGTTCCCATGATAAAAAAAGGACATTTTATTGTCATCATACAAAGTACAACAAGCTTCCAGGGAGAGCCATGAGTGCACCGCCTCTTGTTTCTCGTGTGGTTTAAGGGTCAGCATGTGCATGCGCTCAGATGGGGACTTGAACCAGCGACCCTTCAGTTGCAACACAACATTGACATTTCACTTGGGCATGTGCACAGCCTTTGCATGGAGGATACTGTGCACTGAATCTACTCATTGAGTAATGCACACTTGGAAGCAGCAGGCTGGAAGCTGCAGAGGAGGAGGAGAAACCATAAGCAGATCATCAGCTACCTATGTAACTATGCAATATCATACACAGTGTCAGCCAATCAGAGGGAGTCAGAGGCAGACCCAATCAAACAAGAAGCAAGCCAACCACTCACTCTCTGACCACACACACATACACACACACACACACACACACACCTATCTGTTTCATCTCGTCCCCCACACAGGGATCTCCCACTTTAGTAGAGGAAGGAAGAATTGAGTCCATATTGAAAAAGAAAAAAATCCAGCGATGCCGTCACGATGCTGCCTGCACACGGTCAGCGGCTCTAAGTGAACAGCTGACAGGCAGTCCAACAGCAGCTAATACAGCAAACTGACAGCTGGGAAATTGTCTCTGTAATATAACTGCCTCATGCCTCTGATAGTTTAGAGTTGGCTGTATCAAACTCACTATGTTTTTCAGTGTGTGTGTGTATGTGTGTGTGTGTGTGTGTGTGTGTGATCAGAGAATAGCCAGAGAGTCAGTGAAGAACCTCAAACCTCCACAGCTTCCATTACTGCAGCTACAGCAGCTGCACAGAAGCACTTACACATGAAACACGTGCCTAAAGTTATGCAAATATCGTGTGCATTTAAGCAAAGATCCTTTGGGACTTACACACACAGACAGATAAAGAAAGTCGTGGTGATCGATGTAGCAACAGTAACATGAAGAAGAGGATGAGGGGGCCAACGTCCCTCCTGAACCCTGGAGACCAACTCCAAGAAACACCATGCTGCAAGGGTTTCTCCACCAAGTGCTGAGTCATGTTTTACATGGTGATCAAATACTTATCATCAAGCAAATGACATACAAATCAATTTATAACATATAACATAATGTTTTTTCTGGATGAATATTCTGCCTCTCTCCATTAAGATGAAAGATAAAAATAGTCTTCATTTCTCTGTAAGTAAACAAACTTACATACTGAGCAGAGAAACAAACTGTATTCTGAAAAAAAGGTTTTGGTTCCAGTTTAATGATTAAATATTTTAAAAATTATACAAAGGCAATGTGTGATCCACAGAAGGGCAGCCAACACCAACAAGTGGCCAGCAGGAAACAGTACAGAAGAACAACTTTGAAAGGGCTTCAGAGGTGACACAAATAAGAGATATCATGACATCATTAGCGTCACATTACGACCTGCTCTGTTACTGTTCCATTTCTTAGTTACATTTCGGCGAAAATCCTGAATGCTATTTTCATATCGTTTCATCAAAAGATCAAAAACTTAAAAGTCCAAAATAAATAAAGTCCAATTATTTTAGGCTTCGGTACCTGAGATGGCCATGTTACCTTAGCAACAGCAGCGGACTCCAGGAGCACAAGGACTACCATCACCAGTTGCAGCAAAGGATAGTGGAAATGGAGTAGTGATCATTTTTTGTGAAGCAGCCGGATGATATCAAGAATCACCACGGTAACAACCTGTCCAGAGAGCTCACTTGGAGGCAACCCGGCTGTGGCTCAGGTCATAAAACAGTTTGTCCACCAATCATTAGGTCAGCTGTTGAATCCCAGCTCCTTCAGTCTGCATGTGGAAGAATCCTTTAAATCCTGAGTTCCCCCTTATGTCAAGGGTGAGTGTGTGATAACGTATTGGGCTTA
This sequence comes from Apistogramma diplotaenia, assembly GCA_015052665.1. Taxonomy (NCBI): domain Eukaryota; kingdom Metazoa; phylum Chordata; class Actinopteri; order Cichliformes; family Cichlidae; genus Apistogramma; species Apistogramma diplotaenia. The sequence continues at coordinate 2,015 of VOQJ01003100.1, forward strand.
GAATGTGTTTGTGGATAAGACTAGCAGTACAAAGTGCTTTGAGTGCAACTTGAGAACAAAGGTGTCATTATAGAAGTACCAGTGAGGAAATGTTTGCTGGTAAGTCATTTGGAAGTTTGTGCTGGTAAATCAGAGATGGTATTCATCTCTTGACTGATTAAAAAAAAAAAAGCAAATAACAGCAAATTTGAAAATTAATGTATAAAACCATAATTACATTTATGCTAAGCTCAGCTCAGAGCCTGTTGGTAGGGTGTGTTTGGGAAAGTTCTCCTTTCCTGTCCCGTGTGAGAACCTCTCACACGTTCTGCTGGTGTGCTGAAGACAGGAGACAACAGCTCAACCAGACACAGACGTGTAATCAGGTGCAGGAACTCAGGTGCGTGATCAATGGGGTGGAGACAGTTTCTTTGATGGAGTTTGTAATGGAATGTCTCCAGCACTCAGGGGCGTTTACAGAGAACCACAACATGAACAGTCTTGTATCTCAGAAACGGGGAACAGCTGTGAAAAGGCGTCCTGTCCCATGATCCCGAGCGATTAGTGATTAGCATCTCAATTAAAAAAATAATATTGTGGCTCACTTTTTTTCCTGCTTTTATTAAAGTTTAATGGACTAACGAAAAGGACCAACCTCCAGGCACTTGGCTGATCAGGTCTTTATGGTCAGTCAGAACCACAAATAGTAGCTCCAAGCCTGCAGGCAAATTTCTCCGCTCCTCTAATCCCGGCTCCTTATCACCCATGTTGTAATTCTGTTCAGCTGGGGACAGAAAATTAGAAAAGGCACAAACTGCTGAGACAGAATAGCTCCAAACGCTGTTGCTCGGCTGTGTCGGGTTGGACGAAGACGAGTGCTGATGGGAATGACTGTTTGAGGGACTTGAAGGCTCGCTGAGCTTCAGGGTTCCAACAGAAAGGAACCATGGGAGAGGTGAGCCTTGTGAGAGGCAAAGCAGTTTAATGAAGGTTTCTGATAATCCAATGATGGAAGTTATCAAATCTTAAGTGGTGAGTGGTTGGCTCAGACCACGTCAGAACCACTTGGACATTAGCAGCATTTCTCACCTCCACCAAACATTTATTTTCCAGGAGCCTTTGCAGTACCTGACAAACATGGACCAGCGTGGGATTTAAAGATGAGGATGTGGTAGATGAAGGCAAGGTGGTTGAGGAAATCATGGAGCACATTGTTACCAAAGCTTGGAACACTGCAAGCATGCCGGTGAGGCTGAAGGTATAACAAGGTATTCAAGGTATTCAAGGTGTTCAAGGTGTGCAAGTTGGGTGTTAAAGGAAGTCTTCCATTCATCTCCTTCCTTAATGCACATGAGATGGTTTCAGAGATCCAGTTTGGTGAACATGACAGCTCTCTGTAACGGCAGTGATGGCAGAGGGTACTTATTTTTAGCTGCGATGTCATTCAAGCGTCTGCCATCGATGGAGTGGTAAATAACACTGTTTTTCTTCTCCACAAAGTACAGTCCTGCAGCCAGTGGTCATAGGGATGGGCAGACGGGACTGATGGGACTCATGGGCAGATGATCCTTGCTGCCAATGACTCCTGGATTTACCACACCATTGCCTCTATCTCGAGTTTGGAGAGGCTAAATAGATCACATGGGAAAGGAGTGCCTGAGAAGGAGGTCCACAGCAGTTTGGTGTGATGAGTTCTCAGATTTTCCCATCATGTGTTGTGTCTTGAACAGTTGTGGGAAGCGTCTCCAGGGCTATTCCTGAACGCATTTCTGTTTTGTGTCCGTCCAGAAAACTCAGAGTCAGTTAATGTTGGCATGCTGGCATTCACCTCTTTTTACTCTGTTTATACCCTATTGTGCATTTTCTCATTACTTATTAATAATCTCTCTCTCTTCCACAGCATGTCTTCTGTCCTGTCTCTCCCCCCTCAGCAGATGACCCCCCCTCCCTGAGCCTGGTTCTGCTGGAGGTTTCTTCCTGTTAAAAGGGAGTTTTTCCTTCCCACTGTCGCCAAGTGCTGCTCATGGGGGGTCGTTTTGACTGTTCGGTTTAATCTGTAATTATTGTAGGGTCTTTACCTTACAATAAAAAGTGCCTTGAGGCGACTGTTTGTTGTGATTTGACGCTGTATAAATAAAGTTGAATTGAACTGAATTTAAATTAAATAGTGATGGAAAGAGACTCGTTATAGTTTAAGGCAGTTTTGACTGGGTTTTTTGTTCATCAGTGTCACACACACGTATGTCCTTTTATCTTTTCTGAGCATTTGCTGGCCAAGTGTCCATTTTCCCCTCTGAGCAGACACTCGCCGATGGAGAGCCCTCTTCTGGATACGGTGAACATGATGGCACATGACGGTAAGTGGGGTGTGACTGGCGCAGCTGTGTGGGCTTAGATTCTCCCCTGGATGATTGTTCATACCTGTGAACCAGACTCAAAAACAGAAACATCAGCTACACTGTTCCCTTGACGAAGGTTAAACACTTTTTATCCAGCAACATCAGCACCAGAGTCCTTATCAAAGACTTATTTAAAATGATCAAGGAATTCTATAAGAGAAATATTGACTGGGTAAGTTATTTAGCCCTAACACTAAGAAACACTGAGTGACAAACTGGAGTTCGTGCACAGCAAACAGGTAGTGACACTGTTCAATGAAACTTTGCTAATCCTGCAGACACGTGACAAAACATTCAGTAAAAGACTCAAAGAGCACAGGATGTTCGAGTACTAAGGTACATTTTTATATAAAGTGCACTGTGCGTATGAAGTCTCCTGCACATCGAGTGGAGATGGACTGAGGCGCAGACTGTGACTGTGAGCAGACCTTTTAGAAAGGTGTCATCATGAAGAGGTCCACCTCGAAGCTTTAAACACAGGCACTGTCCTGCTAATGACAGCACCAAACTTTAATCATTCAGATGATTTGACCTTTTTAGTCGGACTTAAAAGAAACGGAAATTATCCATCTGCATTTTGCTAACTGCATTAACAGATCTCCATCCGGGACAGTTTGCTGGCTGACTGAATCAGTGCCACATTCATATAAGCTGCCATAATGTAGAGACACAATATACACATTAATGGGAAATACTCAGAGTTGCATATTCAAGCTTTAAAGTTTTTTTAATCAGAACATTTTACCTCTCAGGACTTTCTTTGTCAAACTAAGCTCCTGAAAGGTTCCTCTTCCCCGGGGAACGTTCCTGTGGTGGAAACACGCCGTTGGGGAAAATGGAAAGAGACAGAATGAGAGACTTGAGGAGGTGGAAAGAGACTCCAGAGACTTCCAGGAACCTGAGCCCAAGCAGAGAGAGACAGATGGAGGAAGAAACTTTGTTTCCGGGGAGACAGACGCACACGGAGGGACCTGACAAACCGGCAACCAGACTCCAGGTGACACAACATACAAATCCAGGAGTGCCCACACACACACACACACACACACACACACACCCTTTCAGGCTGTTGTACCCTGCCTCCCACATGCACGTCTTTTCTTCTATTGTCTTGATAAATGCAACATTATGGTGTCATTTTAAAACCTGTCACTGAGCTGAACCCCCACGGGCTGACCAATGCTGAGGCAGACTGAGAACAGTGTGGAGCTTATTATAGAAACAGATGGGCTGACACATCCCCGAGGAAACATACCTGTGACATGATGAAAGTAGCCCTCAGAGGCTCTGTTTTCACTCGCTGATAATCAGCAACACGTTCCCTCTAATCTCACTCTGAAAACAGCAGCTAAGGCGACCTTTCCTTCTTTCTGGTCATGCAGGATGTTCATTTTAAACATGAGCAAAGTTGCTAATAATCAGCTCACTATATGTGCAGTAATCCCTCTGCAACAAAAGCAATAAACACAGTTTTTTCTACTCTTAGATCTGTATGATGTCACAGAGAGTGGGAGCAGATGGTGGCATGTGTGAAGGTAAAGACCCAGAAGCAGGACACAGGAGCAGGCAGACGATTAACAAACGAAAACAGGAGGTTTGGCATGAAGAAGACACGAGACGGGGAGACACACATTCTGAGGACAACAGACAGAGGAAGTCCGCACAGAGGTGGAACACACACACATCTGTTCAGCATCAGTTACCATGGTGACTTAGCCAGGTAACAAGACAGCCACTTTCATGATGTTCAAAACTTGCTAACCCATCAGTCTCTGAGCTGCTGAGGCTTCCCATGATGCACTGAGTGTTTCTTTTTCACTCACCTCTTGTCACTCTGTTTATGCCCCACTCAGCATTTAATCATTAGTTATTATTAATCTCTGTCTCTCTCCCACAGTGTGTCTTTGTCCTGTCTCCCCCCCCACCCGGTCGTGGCAGATGACTGCCCCTCCCTCAGCCTGGTTCTGCCGGAGGGTTCTTCCTGGTTCTGCCGGAGGGTTCTTCCTGTTATTTCCCGGTGTTCCCGAGTGATTGCTTGTTGTTTTTTTCTGTAATTATTGTAGGGTCTGTAGCTCAGCCACCTTGAGGTGACTCTTGTGATATGGAGGTACATAAATAAAATAAAATTGAATTCAGTTTTATTCATACAGCACCAAATCAGAACAGACACTTGAAGGTGCTTTATATTGTAAGGTAAAGACCCGACAGTAGTCACAGAGAAAACCCAACAGCACAAACGACCCGTATGAGCGAGTGGTGGAGCTGTCCTCGTGGGCCCAAATGGTATTTTGCAGCCGGCTGTAAACACACTTTGTAAAGCTGAAGAGTTAAACACAGAGTCATGATCCTGGGCAGTTCTCCCAGGGTGCCTCATGTTTCTCTGAGCTGTTGGAGTGTAGGAGGAAACCCACACAGCACGCAAATGCCACACAGAGAGAAACCAGGCCAAGGTGGAATCGAACCCGGGCCCTGCTGATGTGGGGGGCAGCAGTGCTAACCACCACGCCACCATGCTGCCAATGCATCAGAAGGGAAAGTGATAAAAGAAAACAAAGTGAACAGACAAACCCAGCTGTGCAGAGAGGACCCCCACGAACATCTGCCAGGACAAATCATCTTTACCTAAAACCTACTGCTGCACGTCCACACAACATTTCATTAGCAATCATCATAAAGGATGAAGGAAAATCCATTTTAAACCTCAACACGCACATTTTATGAAACAAAGAAAAAGTCAGGAAGTGCGTTACACTGGTTCTGTTTTATTCTGGGAGACAATGATTTACATTATACAGGAGAGCGTGCATGTCCATACATGTTCATGCTGAAAATGAATTCTCCTCTTGTTTCTCTTTCTCTCCTTTATATGGAAAAACAGTGACAGCAAAGAAGAGGAGCCAAACCTGACACTGATTTAGCTCATTTCATGAATTCGTTAAAACGTGTCTCTGTGCCATTACAGCACCCTGTGGGCCTCTCTGCTCATGTGTGCATACGGCCTTTTCTGCATCTGTATGTGAAGCACATGCTGCACTATATTTGCTTCTGATTGCATTCAAACACATCAGTTCATGTTCCTGCATGCAAATCTGTGTTTATCTTAATAGTTTACATGTCTGTGTTTAGCATATTAATTTAATTGTGTGTGTGTGTGTGTGTGTCAGAGAGTGTTGCACTCGGCAGGTTTGTCTCTAAGCTACGATGCTTCTGGAGGTCACTGAACTGGCTTTAATCCTCCCAGTCAGTGCTGAAGAAAGTGCACAGATCATCAGCTGCATGCATGTGTTCATCAGCATCTAAATGCTGCTTCTGTTGATGAAAGACGGAAATCTGCCGTTATCATTCCCAAGGGAAGTGCGGGTGTTTTCATTTCACTAATGACCAAGTGTGTGTGTGTGTGTGTGCGTGTGTGTGTGTGAGTGAGTGAGTGACTGAGTGGGTGGGGTGGGGGGTAGGGGTACTTGAGGCAGTTGAGAACTCATTTCAGAACCAATCTTAACCCTCTCAGTCACTCAGTCATCTCCCCTTACAACTCAATACTAAGGACCCGTGTGTCTCTCTGTCTGACACTCTATGTAACTCTTCATTATCCTCCAGCCAAATTCAAAACAGCCCCCCCCCCTCACCTCACAGAAGTGCAGCAGTGGGGGGCCTTTTTGTCAGCCCAGACTCAAACAAGCTGCCCCCACCCTACACTTTCCAACATGGCTGGAATGTTTTCCTGTTAGTTTAAGTCTCATCTCAACTAATTAATATTTTTGCTTATAGCTGCTGTAGTTCCCATGAGAGGCCCCTTAATTAATCATTTATAAATCTACACAGCCTCCCAGTTTATTAGTCTCTGCCTTTGGCGTTGGCTGACTGCATTGGGAAACCGCAAATGATTAGTTACAGGAATGAAAGCTTTTTTTCCCCCTTCTCTCACTCCCTTGTTTGCAGCTGATTAGGCCCTCACACAGAGGTATTTCCACAGCCCTGCACTGCACTTTAATTCATTCAGAGCACCTGACACATTATTCACTCTCCCACCTCTCTGATCCTCTGCCTATTGTTTGAACCAATGTTTTTCCTCAGCTGCAGTGAGGCATGGCGATCAGTTAAGGATCACTCTCAGCCCAGTCAAAACAAAAGCCACAGCACCAAACATGGAAGAAGGGAATTATAACACTGACTGGACCGGCCTGCCATGGAGACCGTGCGATTTCCGGACGCCCTTTTGGGATCAGGTTGAGGGCAGACTGGTGACGGGAGCAAAACACATTCACAATTAATCCCTTAGAGCTGAGGACTTCAAGCCATGTCACAGCGCTAAAGCTGTCAGGCGTTTATTGGAAAAGAGGCGATATTTCCATCAGTTTAACAGAAAAATAAATTAATTGAATCAGCTGAAAGCAGTGTGGGAGGTTTTCATAATGTCTTTGCACTCTCGGGGAAGAACGCCTCATGCAACAGGGTTCCTTCATCCAATTAGACCTCCGCTGGCTGGCTCACACCAGCCTCTCTCTGCTCAACATTCCACCTTATCGCTGCCTTTTTATCCCTTTTATCATCAAAGTGACTGCTCTTTACTTTGGCATATAGGTAAAGCTAGCAAAACCCTCCTAGAGAGATGGACTAATTATGTTATAAGAGTCACACTGTGCAGCTCTGGATAGCCTGCTACACATGCAGCACTGGTGGTTGATCCTAATGTTGAAATGATGTGAGGGTGGATGTTCAGCATTAAACTATACCGCAAAGGAAACATGGCATAAAATGTAAAATATAATAGCAAAACCTAGACCTCTTGCTGTAAAAAATAAATGCCTTGATTACCAGCTTTTCTGTTCCCAGAAGACCCAAGCTCCCTGAACAAAGACAGCATATCAAACTAGCCTTAACTGGACATTTTGAGGTTCATCACAGTTATTTGTTAATCGGCACGGCGGCACACTTTTCTCGCAGATAACACGGGCAGAAAAACGTAATCATCCGAGAGTGCAGGGGGAGAGAGAGAGAGAGAGAGATTTCGTCTGCACAAGCAAGGTAATTACATTCACGTTCGTATACATAGTGACAGCAAATGTGTGCCTGTTTTTGTCTGCATAAGGACCAATTACTTTTATTGAAATGTGTAATAATTTCCCTTTTTTCCATAGTGATGGGTCTATTAATGGCTCGGCGGCTAACTAGATGAAAGAAAAGCTCTGTAGAAGTGGAGCTCCATCTGCGCTGTCTTTGGCGTGAGTGTTAACGTAAGCTGCATTACTAATACTTGTGATTCTTTTGATGGCATCATCACGCCTTTTTTCATAAGAAATCATCTGCAATTAAAATGTCTAACAGGAAAACTTTTGCATTGAAAACTTCTTTTTTTTTTCTTTCAGAGGGATCAATAATGGCATCTGAAAAAAACCATCATTCTGATGGAAAATATACATACTGGTCAGAATCTCTGTGTTTTATGACAGGTTGTCACCATTTATGCGACTAGTACAGTGAGCAAGGTGCACTATGGACAGGATGCCTGCTTGTCAAAGGTCTGCACATAGACTAACACCACTCGGCCAGTTCACAGTTAGGTTGAATAAACCTGCGTGACTTTTGGCGACTGGCGAATAGTCTTGCAAGTGCTGACACAGGAAGAACATCCAGGCCGTGCCAGCCTGCAGACTTTACATTCGAACACAGGACGGATCTGTGTGGTGATTTTTATGTGGCAATTAAACTTGTAAATGCAGGTCATCTGATGCTTTAGGGCACAATAAGCCATTTTCAGCCAGTTTACACAAATGAAACAGCAGTAAATGCATTTTCAGAGCAAACACGAAACACCAAATCAGCGTATTATTTTATACTTTCATGTATATATAGAGTTAGCTCAAAGAGTGTGCTCCTGGGGCCTAAAAAAACTGGAGTTTGAATTGTTTTTCTCACACCTCTGTCTTCTACTAATTTGTTTTGTTGGGTTTTTTTCTCATGTACAGTTTGTACTAAATTAAAGCGTCAGGTTTAGACAGCAAAAGCTCCTCTTTCTTCTTTTTTTTAATTAAACCAAGACTGTGGTCCCTCTGTACTTAAACCTGCACATAGTGTAATCACTACACTGGCATATCATCACCTTATAATTATTATTTCTTGGCAAACTGAATAAAATTATTATTTGCTTTTTAGCTCTAATTTTGTTTTTCATCAACTCCTGGTTGAAAACTCTGGGTATTTAGTTGATAAATACTTCACAATAAAATACAATGATCCAGTCATTCTAAAAAAAGTTGAATTAAGCTACAGATCAGGGTGATGATTCTCTTTATGTTCATCACTACCCAGAAGCTCTTTTCATTTCATGCATTATCAAAATATCAATTATCTCACTTTTGAATGGAAAAGAGCCGTGTAAATGTTAAATCATGCTTTATCTGCAACATTAATTTTAGTAATATTGGCAAACAGCATTAGTAAGTTAATCACTCACCATTAGATACAGCTGTTCAACTGTTCATTAATGTAGGTAATCAGCCAATCATGTTGCAGCAGCTCTCTGCATTTAGACATGTTCAAAACAACCTGCTGAAGTTCAAACCAGAAATGGGGAAAAAAAAGTGATTTAAGTGACTTTGAATGTGATGTGGAGGGTAATGAGGATGACAGAACGATAGTAGGAGGATTATAGATGTGCTGTGGCATGCATAATGATGTCAGAGGTCAAAGGAGACTGGACAGACTGCTTCAAGATGATAGAAAGGCAACAGTTGCTTGTTGCAAGCAAGGTATGTAGAAGAACATCTCTGAATGCACAATATGTCCAACCTTGAGACAGATTGGCTACAGCCGTAGAAGACCACTCCAGGTGCCACTCCTATCAGCTAAGAACAGGAAACTGAGGCTGCAAGTCACATGGGCTCACCAAATCTGGACAACACAAGACTGAAAAAGTGTTGCCTGGTCTGATGAGTCTCAATTTGTGCTATTACATTTGGATGGTCGGGTCAGAATTTGGTGCAAATAACATAAAAGCATGGATCTATCCTGCCTTGTACCAACAGTTCAGGGTGTGGTGGTCTTTGTGTAATGGTGTGGGGGATGTTCTGATGGTTGCTTCCAGCAGGATAACACACCATGCCACAAAGTTCAGATCATCTCAAACTGGTTTCTTGAACATGACAATGAGTTCACTGTACTCAAATGGAATCCAGAGTCACCAGATCTCAATTTAAGAGAGCACTTTTGGGATGCAGTGAAATGGGAGATCCACATCATGGATGTGCAGCTGACAGCAGCAGCAACATGGACCAAAATCTCTGAAGAATGTTTTCAGCACTTTGCTGAATCTGTGCCATGACGAATTAAAGCAGTTCTGCAAAATGGGCTCCAACCTGACACTAGCAAGTTGTACCTAATAAAGTGGCCAGTGTGTGTGTGTACACAAGTAGACAAGGTACCATCTTGGAAAAATACATCTACTTTACTTAACATTCGAAACCGGACCTTCTTGTTGTGAGCTACTCTGCGCTGCCCTTGACATAAAACAATGATCTTTTTCTTTTTCTTTTTTTTTTTTGTGATGATACCAGAGGCATTTTTCCTCAATTCCTTATTTTCACCCATTAAACTCCATCAGTGCAGACTCTCTTGGCAGTTCTTGGCTCTTTGTGCATTTTGTGTCCCACACAAGGCTGAATGATGAGTGGAAAAAGAGCAGGCACACAGCGAAAATAAAATTTGGTTGTTTTGGCCTTGTTACATCAGATGATTATGTGTGTTCGAGGCCATGGCTTAATAGGTAACTGAAACACACAGCAGCTGTTGTTGTGGACAGCCATTATACAGCACAAGGGTTTGACAGTAATAACACGCCTGTGCAATATTGTGCACTTTGGCTCGACAACAGAACGAATTTTAAAATAAACATGCAGTTGAATCAGGGCCTCTTGTTGACACAGCGTTAACCAAAACATTACATTATGAGTTTAAAACATAAACCGGAGCTGTTTATATTCCCCTAAACTACAGGTGTTGCTTTTTCTTTTCTCTTTTTTTTTTTTTTACATCCACCCCGTGCATATACTTTAATGTTGATTTTTGTCAGGTTGTTAAATTAAGCAGAAATAATGTAATAGTTTGTGGTGAGTTGGCACACAAAGGAATACTGCCAGAAAAAAAATAAGCAATGCTCCTTTATTCTCTTCGCTCTTGTGAAGCCTTGAAAAGTGCCAAGAGTTAACTTTAGATATGAATTTAGCTTAGGCCACTGTGGTTGGCTTCAAAGCTAAAATTACTTAGAAATATATTGTTTTCAGCTGAAGTGTAGGACTGAGCCTTAGGGCAGCTCTTTTATTCTTGCATTGTTGTTTTGATTAGATTTTATTTTTCAAAATTGCACAAAACAGAGTGCAGGCTTTAGCACACAACTAGAATAACTAAAAGCAATATCCTTTGGAGTGCTGCTGTCTTTGTGTACTTATACCCACCTTCTCCATTATTTCTTGCTCTGTCTTCCATCTCTCTGTTGCTTTGTTGAACACCTAAATTAAAACAGGTGAAATATTGAAATCTGTTTTATGAATGAGGCTGCTTGTTTCCTTTGATTTGTTCGTGCAGTAATGAAACTCTTATCTCTCCTGCGAGCTATTTGGTTGTGAAATTGCTGCACCACAAACCTGACACATTAGAAGCTATGATGTGGTTTGGAGGAGATATACTGTAGCATGTGCGGCTGTGCTGTCATTCTAACATTGCTTCTTTGAGCACTGATTAACTGGATTAATACTAGCTTTCTCATCCAATCACGAGCAACATCAGCAGCGGGGAAGACGCATATATAAAGTGAGACCGGCTGATACTGTTGACATAAACTGGCATTGGTGCAGAAAGAAGAGTATTAACCAGGGTAAGGTATATTGAATATAAATAGAAAGCTGGAATATGCAATAAAGGTATAGTAATATTACAAAATGAATAAAAAAGGCTTCCATTTGCACATTTCTTTTTGAAAGGCTGATTACTGGAAAAAATCTATATTATTTTACAAAATAGGTTGAAACTATACATGTGTGAAACTGAGGGGCTGCCTGATAGGAAATAAGGAGATTTACAAATGTAGTAATCATTCTGTTCATCAGTTAAACTAATAATAACAGATTTTAGTCTTTTAAGGGTCACCAGCTTACAGGTGTTGGCCTTTGTTTGGACTATTATTTCTTAAGAACATATTACTTGAACTCCCTGAGCCCAATCTTTACAGTCCATTTAACCACATTTTGGTCTCCACCAATGCCGGTGGGAGGGATCTAGGTAGTAAAAGCTTGATTCAGCTGCTTATTGATAAATTTAGACTGCACACAATCATGTGAAGAACAAATATTTGACAGGACTTTAGTCCTACAAACAAGTAAGTGAATCCTATGATTTAGTAAGTTGTGGACCCACATTTAGCAGAAATAGCTTGTCTTAATCATTTTCTGTATGACTTTATCAGCCACTCACATCACTGAGGAGGAATTTTGGCCCACTCTTTGATTCAGTGTTACTTCAGTGCATTGTGATTTGTAGGCACAGCTCTCTTAACCCTTCATAGGGCACTAATTGAAACACTTTAACATTCAAATTTCAACCAGAGAGTTATTGGAGGATATAAGACTTAATTACTTCTGTAGCACTTTCAAAATGTTTCTTTTTCATGTAGAACATCAAGGTCAGTGAAGTTCCCATATTTGGTTCTTTGCTCGTAAAGTGAGAGAAAAAAAAAAGGAAAAACTTTCACAGTGTACATAAAAAATGCAATATGGTGAACATGTATTTTAGAACATTATATTGAATTCATTACAATGCCACATGTTTTTTAACCTCACAGAGGATTTAAATTGTGGAAAATGACCAAAAATAGTCACGTGCCCTATGCAGAGTGCAGATCCTGCCACAGCCTTTCTGTCAGATTGAGGTATGATTTTGACTGGATCATTCTTTTCTTTTTCAGACATTCTGTTGTCGATGTCGATGTGCTTTGGATCATTGACCTATTTCATTACCAAATTTGGGCCAAACCTTTGCTGTCAGAGAGATGGCCTAAAATTTGACTCTAAAATACTTTGGAGTTTATGGTTGATTCAAAGACCGCAAGATTCCGTCTTGTGGCTGTAAAACAAGCCCAAATCATCACCCCTCCACCACCATGCTTGACAGATGATATGAGGCGTTTGTGCTCATGTGCTATGTTTGGCTTATACCACACGTGGTGCTGAACATTATAACCAAACATCTCCTCTTTGTTCTCATCTGTCCAAATATCACTGTTCCAGATGTCTTGTGGTTTGTTCAGATACAATTTTGAAAACCTAAGCTCTGCTGCCGTGTTCTTTTTATAGAGACGAGGCTTTCTCCTGCCAACCCTTCCATACAAGTCATGCTTGTTCAGTCTTTTTTTCTTTTGTCATGAAATTTAGTATTTAACTTGCTAACTGAAGCCTGTAGAGTATGGGATATAGCTCTTGGGTTTTTTGCAGTTTCTCTGAGCATTGAGCAGTCTGACCTTGGGGCGAATGTGCTGGGAGGTCCACCGCTGGGAAGATTGTGGTATTGTGTTAAAACACACCTGCATGCTCCAGACTGGCTACTGCTTACCCTCTTTAATTCCTGTCGAAGCACTAAGGTTTTTTTTTTTCACAGGATTGCACTGAATTTTTATAGATTATGATCTCATTTAGAATAAATAGATTATAATACAGATTATCCTTAGGGTGTTGCTACTTCGAGTGGTTCAAAAATCAATAACATATGACCATGCAGTGTCCTCAGTTTCTCATTCAGATCCAGCCCTCATTTGTGACCTCTCATTTCAAACCTGAGGCTTTGAACTGGGAGTTTAAAAACCAAAGGCTGACATCATAGTATCCACTCTACCTTTTTATGAAGTGTATGTTGTTGGCTGGCCTTTTTATGTGGAGCTTGCATGCCCTCCCTGTGCCTGCATGGATTTCCTTTATGTTCTCCAGCTTCCTCCCATGATCCAAGTCATTGATGGATGGTGAATGGTGAACTGGTGATTCTAAATTTACTGTGGATGTAAATATATATAAGGTGCTTGACAGTGTATAGAATTAAGGACTGTATGAATGTATACCTAAAAGCTAGCCTGTAGTTTAAAACACTTTTAGAGGTGTACATACTGTACTGTGGATGTGTATATGTATATGATAACATGATTGGCAATTTTCTGCAGGTTTATCAAATTTTTTTAAATATTTGGAATACAGCGGCTTCAGATTTGCATTGCATGAGTTTGTCCGTCTGCTGAGACGGTAACTCCCTTGTTTCCAACAAGTTTAATCTACCACTCTAAAATGAACCCACCTAAAAGCAGTTAAAACATGTATTGTCTGTTACCATGGTGAGCCAGCCTGGGTAAAGTGATATCTAAACACCTCATTGATCATTGATGCAGTAAACCCACTGTGCTCAAAAACAAATAGCTAATTATTATAACTGTAATATGCAATTAGCTGCAACGCAAAAAAAAGTTTTTTTTAAAGTGCAGGGGTTGTTTCTTCACATATTGTCTTTCTCTGAAATCATTTTCTAATTTACATAATCAGCAATGAAAATGAAATGCAAACCCTGTTATTTCCTTCGTGTTTCATTTTGTGGTCTCTCATTCAAACATCAGCTCCTCTCAATCCACTGCGAGAGATTAATAAAGTTATTGTTGCATTTTGTATTTTTTTGTAGCATCATGTCTATTTCTGAAGTCATGAGGAGCATCTAAAACTGTGATGCTGTAATCTCAAGCATGTTACCATGAGCCTGCAGATACAGTGCTGTGAGAAAGTATTTGCTCCCTTCCAAATTTCTCTATTTTTTTTATTTATTTTTTTTTTGCATTGTGATATTAAATGATGCTTTCATTTATTAAGGGGAAAAATGTATCCAAACCTGCCTGGCCCTGTATGAAAAAGCACCACTGACCAAAAAGAACACAAAGGCTCATCTCACATTTGGCAAAAACATCTTGATGATCACCGAGACTTTGGAGAAAATATTCTGTGGACAGATGAGACAAAAGTTGAACTTTTAGTAAGATTTGAATCCTGTGACATCTGCCATAAAACTGACACAGCATTTCATAGAAATAACTTTATGCCAGCAGTCAAACATGGTGGTGGTAGTTCGAAGGTCTCGGGCTGCTTTGCCGCTTCTGGACATGAATGATTTGCTATAATTGACGGAACCATAAATTCTGCTCTCTGCCAGAAAGTCCTGAAGGAGAATGTCCAGCCATGAAGCCGAAGAGCACCTGGGTTATGCGGCAGGACAATGATCTGAAATAAACCTGCAGGCCCAACTCTGAATGGTTCAAAATGATAATAAAAAAGAGGTCTTGCAGTATCCTAGTCAAAGTCTGGAAAAAGTCGGGACTTAAATTAAATTGAGATGCTTTGGCATGACCTTAACAGTCCGTTCATGTTGGAAAATTCTCAAATGTGGCTGAATTAAAACAACTCAACAAGTCTTTTACAGCAATGTGAAAGACTCATTGCCATCTCAAACACTTGTTGCAGTTCTTGGTGGCAAATGGTGGCACAACCAGTTATTAGACTTTTTTTTTTGCATAGTGCCAGGCAGTTTTGGATAGATTTATTCCCCTAATAAATTAAATCATTATTTAAAAACTGCATTTTGTATTTATTTGAGCTATTTTTGTCTAAGATTAAAAATTGTTTGATGATCTGAAACATGTAAGTGTGACAAATACGCACAAAACTAAGAAATCAGGAAGGCGATAAATACGTGTACAGTGAAAAAGAAAAGGAAAAGATATATGGGTGTTGGGTGAGTCAGTGTTGATGGCTGATGGCTACATGGAAAAAACAAAAAACAGCGACACTTTAAAGCTTGGGTTTTGTGACATGATGTCCAGTCCGCTTGTCCTAATCTGCTCTAACAGAACCCTGATTTCTTTCACTTAGAGATGAGTGTCGCTGTGATATAGTGCTCAGGCACCATCTGCAGTTATGGCCATCATAAAAGGACAAAACAGTCTCTGACAGGTTCAAAGAAGAAACTGTTACAAAAAGACTGCAGTCTAAAATTAAGAGGGGGCAACTGAAAATACAGTCATGTGCACATTTCAGTTTTTGTGCATCAGAGCAATTAATCAATTACCTGATAGGTTTATGAACAGAAAATTAACCAGCAATAATTTTGATAATCAATCAAATCATTTTGGGCTCTTTTTCATCTTCTCAGATGTAACAGTTTAATGCCTCATGTGGTCATTGCTGACAGTAATTAAATTATCTTCAGGGTTTTTTACTGGATCAGTCTCAATACGTCACATTTGTCAGCATTTTATAACATTTCATAGAAAAAAAAACATTGAATTTATTAGTGGAAACCAGACGTTACAATCATAATATGCGTTTATACAAGCTGAGTGTAAGTGTAAGATAACAATAACAGATAATAAAATGCATCTATCCCACAACTCAATTTCTAGACAGTTGATGTCATGTAAAATTAAATCCCGCTTTGTGTATCGCTCTGCACTGTGGAAGAAAATGTAATCTGCTGAGTTGTTGAACACTGTAGCCATAAATGGCTAAACACCCCTTTATTTTATATATGTCTATACTTCTTTCACCATTGTACGGTATACCAGGATGAGAGATGAATCAATATTTGAGATAGCTACTAAATTATGCATTTAAAAGGATGGTAAGCCATTTTGCACTGAGAGCTTCTACATGTAAAGCAGGGCCCTTTCATAGGACCTTTAATGGTTTTGTGGTGTCATTGTGGACCATTACACTGAAATCAGACCAATTTGATAATGGCTTTCTATTAGTGACCTTGGATGAAAGAATCACAGATAATCTACATCTAAACTAATGCATTTTGTCCTTGCAAGGACAAAGAATTTGGTTTAGAAATTGGCACCTCACCAAATAGAGGCATCCATTCATCAGTGACGTACACACACACACAGACACACACACACACCCACACACACACACACACACACACACACACACACACACACACACACACACACACACACACACACACACACACAGTTTATACAAGTACACACTGCAATGTCAGTGAACAGTAAGGGGGCAGCAAATCACCCTCTGACACCAGAGGAAGAGAGGCAGCCTGGTAACCTTGTAAAAGACAATCGCTGAGGCCAAATTTAATGAAATGGCTAATAAAATTATTCGGCATATGGTCCCCTGTAATAAGAACCAGGCATGTCCCAACTTTAATGCTATTTACCCACCTGACTAAAGTATAACACTGATTTGGCACCTATGTCCAGATTGAACTGGAAAATGACTTGCTAATCTGTTTAGGTATTTGGAGTAATTGGGTCTGGTGCCAGTGAGGGGGATTTCCTTGACTGTTGAAAGTCTCTGCTAGTAGTCCATTCCCAGCTCCTTGGTATAATTACTCTGACAGAGCTGTGGCCACAGGGCCTGTGAGCAGGGCTGCTTTTTAAACTGTAAATTATGAAGGATTAGCATTTATGAATTTTAAATCAGGACTGTGGTAGGAGACACTAAAGCTGCTTAGTGATTGCAAACGGCAGCGTCTAAGCAGGCAGCTCTACACCCCTCACTCTCCAAGCTGTTCACTGTGCGCGCGCACGTGTGTGCGTGTTTGTGTGTGTGGGGCTGTTTATTCAAATGTAGCTTTGCATAAACACAAAATGCTCAGACTGGACTCCCACTATTCGCTTAAAGCAAATCAGGATCTGACATCTTAACATCAGCCCCGTCCCAGGCTATACTGTGTGCGTGTGTGTGTGTGTGTGTGTGTGTGTGTGTGTTAGAATGAGTGAAAGTAAAGGAAAGTGAGGATGTGTTTGCCAACTCATGCGGGGTGTATCTCCCCTGTCA